>CAJUYG010000557.1:162161-202257 GCA_910591675.1 Galerucella calmariensis | reverse complement strand
GGTCCTTTGATAATAAATGATACCAACAAATTATTACCGAGTTATTTGAAAAATCAAGAGACTAACACCAAAGACGGTGACCTGTCTTTCTCTCCGCATGTGTTTCAGAGCCTTTTCTCGTCTACTCCTTTGGTAAAACCTAGAAAGATTTTTGAGAATTTCGAAGAAGGAAGTTTAGATGATGGAAAAGATAAAAATACTGTAATTAGTCCAAAAGCTCTCACCCTCAACCAAAATCTCAATTTAAATAAGAGCTACACACAAGAGGTAGGTGTCTATCAACTAATTATTGTATAAACAATTATTTTAATTCAAAATGTCATGTAGATGTTTTCACTAAACATACAAAATTTCCTTAAAAAATTGTGAATCCACTCTGAAGTTTATTAAATATTCATGAATTCTAGTCATTGTTACTGAACATTTTGCGGGGGAGAAAATTGTGGCACGATAAGTCGGTGGGTGTATAAAATAGAAATATAGGCATTGGAGAAACGTAGTTAGTGTGTGGCCATCTATGTATATATGTATTTTGAGGTGACATTCACTGAGACCTAAAAGATCTATTGTGTCTCCTTACTTCTACTTAGTTTCTGAGGAGTCTCAGAAAGTAGTAGTTGCTTTAGTCCTATTTCCCGGAGGAATTTTAGGATGTCTATAGGTTTCAACTTAGGTAAATGTTCATCTTCTATCCAGTAATCTCCCAGGTGCTGTGCTCTAGGATTCTGAAGTGATGTGCAGTTGGAAAGTATGTGGATGGAGATTTCTTCTTCCGTTCCACAAAATCTGCATTCTTCTTCCTCCACCATTTTGAGCTTTTTCAGGTGCCCACTCAGGCGACAATGTCCCGTTAGGATCCCTGATAAAACTCTTAGTGCAGTTTTACTTTGACTTATGCATTCATTTGATCTCAACAGGTTGTAGTCACCCAGAAGAGTCTTTGATTGTATAAGCCCTACTAGATCTTTATAATGGTCAGATATTCACTTTTTCTTGACTTTACCTATTTCTTTCAATATTACATTGGGGCTGATTCCGTAAAAGAGTTCAGGCCCCCAGAAAGGTATTTCAGTCCCTCTCTTTGTTAGTTCATCTGCTATTTCATTTCCTTCTATTCCAGTGTGTGTCCTAGAATCCATAGTATGTATGTATGTGTGTTTTTTGGGGTGACATTCACTGAGACCTAAAAGATCTATTGTACCCCCTTACTTCTACTCAGTTTCTGAGGAGAGTCTCAGAAACTAGTAGTTCCTTTAGTCCTATTTCCCGGAGGAATTTTAGGATGTCTGCAGTCTTCAACTTAGGCAAATGTTCCTCTTCTATCCAGTAATCTCCCAGGTGCTGTGCTCTAGGATTCTGAAGTGCTGTGCAGTTGGAAAGTATGTGGATGGAGGTTTCTTCTTCCATTCCAATATTTTGAGCTTTTTCAGGTGCCCATTCAGGCGACAATGTCCCGTTAGGATCCCTGTTGAAACTCTTAGCGCAGTTTTACTTTGACTTATGCATTCTTTTGATCTCAACAGGTTGTAGTCACCCAGAAGAGTCTTTGATTGTATAAGTCCTACTAGATCTTTCCAATGGTCAGATCTCTTTTTCTCGGCTTTACTTAATTCTTCCAATATTACATTGGGGCTGATTCCGCAAAAGGGTTCAGGCCCCCAGAAAGGTATTTCAGTCCCCCTCTTTGCTAGTTCATCTGCTATTTCATTTCCTTCTATTCCAGTGTGTCCTGGAATCCATAGTAAGGTGACTATGTTGTTCTCGCCTAGTTCATTGAGTTTGTCTAGGCATTCCCACACCATTTTGGAACTGATTACACAAGAGCTCTGCCTTAATGGCTGCTTGACTATCCGACATTATGATAATCCTTTGTCTTCTGTATCCTTTATCAATATTGAACTGGGCGCACTTTCTTATGGCGTGGATTTCCCCTTGAAAGATACTTGGGGTTTTTCCCAAGCTTTCAGAGTGTTTGCTTCCTGGCCCGAACACTCCTATCCCAGTTCCTTCTATTGCTTTTGAGCCGTCTGTGTACCATTGAATGGCATTCTTTCCAAGTCTGGTAATGGTATTTGGATCCCATTCCTTCTTGCTGCTTAATTCCGTAACGAATTTCTTTGAAAAGTTATAATTTTTCATCATACCGTCTTGTGGCATGTCCCAGGTTGTCTGATTTCTAAGAAGTGAGGAGGTGGTTTTTTTTAATGATTTCCTCTCTACTTAGTCTGTATCTTGTTCTTTCTGCAACGCTTTCCACCATCTATACTTTACCCACTTAATTCCAGAGGTAACGATGTGGATTAAATTTCTATATGATGTGCGAATGTTGTGGATATTGAACAGTGCATTTCGTGATTCTTGTGAAAAACACATTAAATATTGTATGTAGGTTATTGCTGATGTTAATGTAGGGGAAAACCATCAATTGTTGCAATTATATATCATCCATAATTTTCTTCTTACCTTAGATAGTCTCAATGCATCTTACCCTCTCTACTCTCGTAATGATCTGATCAATATCCAAATAAGATTTTGTAAGGTATGAATTATTCTTTAATATTTTCATAAAAAAACGTTTTAATACTCTACTTATTTGTGAATACTTTGGACAATTGAAAAGTTGGAGCTTCCTTCTAATATTAGTTGATTTTTATTTTATTGTATACAGAAAACAGTTAATGTGGGTCAAGATATTGCAGATTCCTTCCAAGTGGCTTGCAATCAGTGCATGCAGTATGAAAAAAATAACTCGAAACTATCAAAAAGAGTTGAGGAATTGATGACATCACAAAATGAAAGTCTACAGCACTTCAACCGTCAATTAAGCCAGGTTTACGTTTTAAAATAAAATAAAAACTTAGCTGAAACTTAGCTGAAGTGATACATTTTTAGGTACAACAAAATGTGAGTATAATGCAGGAATTAATGCAATCTGAATTTCAAGCAATGAAAGAGCAAATTAAGATGATAATAACTACAATTTCTGCGCCAGCCAGTTTACCTCCACCACCACCACCACCGCCTCCTCCACCACTATTACCCCTTGTAGAATCAAAAATGTCCTTTAATTTACAGAAAAAGTCCATTGGTAGAAATGAGTCTTCAGCAAATCAAGTTTTAAGACCTGCGATTACTCGTGAAGATATTTTGAAAGTAAAATTAAAAAAGATATCAGTAAGTATGCAGTGAAAATCGAATCCAGTTTCATACATTTGTTAGTAGATAACTTTCTACTAGTTTGTTGTTCGAAAAAAAAAAACGTTGTACAGTTTGATTGTTCTAATATTTTCTTTTCCGCATTTTTTTTAAGGCTCGACCGTACAAACCGAACCAAATATCCCATCGAAACAATAATCCTTTAGATATGTTGAATACAGTAAGTTCAACGCAGGCGTCGCGTAACTCACACCTTCACGCTGCCCCTGAAAACGAATCCATCGATGTGACGTTGAGTCCGAATACAAGATTATGTACATTATTGAAAAATGAAATATCTAATACCAAAATTAAGCGATTACAGAGAATTGGTCGTTATAGTTGTAAATCTGTTTATGAAAGAAAGTTGGCGGATGCGAGGGATAGAGAGTAAAATTAAATTAGACTATCCACATGGAAGGTGAGTTACTTTATTATTATTATTATAATATTAACGGAAAACTCTTGGTTGGACACTAAACTTGTTATAAAAATTAAATATTAATCTTGACTACGTAAGTATTAACATTTCGTCTCAAAGATCCAGATATACGAATGGACCTCGTATACTTTTTTTTATTAAATAAATATTTTCACAAATTTGACACAAATGGAAAGTTAAAAGTATGTAGAAATTGCTGCGACATGGCTGATTACTTTTTCTTGGGAATTGGGAAAAGTAGAATTCGATAGATGGCGCTCTGAAATGTCAATGTCATCATAGCAGGAGCGGGTAAACATACAACACGGCTCCACCCACCAAGTCAAATTTAGTAGTTGAGGTGCGCATGCGTCCAAGCAGCCTTTAACCTTCTATTCGATGTAACTGAACGTGAGCTAATTAGCGCAGTTGGTAGGGTATTGAGCTTACATCTCAGAGGTCGTAGGTTCGAAACCCGGTTGGGTGCTGGGTTTTTTTAGTTTTTTATTTCTTATTTTATGATATTTCTATACATAGTTACACTTTGATCAACCGGGTCTGGGTTCTCTTGTTTTTTTTAGTTTTATATTTCTGATATTTACATATTTATTTCAATATTGTTATATATGTTACTACTAAATTTGGCAAAGTCTTGAGTCATGCGCAGTTGAAGGAGCCGTGTTGTATGTTTACCCGCTCCTATCATAGCAACGAGTAAAACAAATCAGCTGCTCTATAAGCCCTTTGATATTTAAGTGGTTTTATTTCGCTGTTTTTGGAACTTTAGTTCTTTACATCAGGTTATGTTTGAGCGACCAGGAGTCGCGACGCAGAAGATCTGACCGTTACGCGTTACGTTGCTTCGTTATGTGCCTTGCTTTCGTGCTTGTGCTCTCTCCTTAGTCTCTCTCTCTTTTACGAAGCAGCGATTCATATGCTCCGGCCGGGATTCGAATCCGGGTCGCCCGCGTGGAAGGCGAGCATTCTACCACTGATGCTATATTAAAATTCTATGCAAAGCTGGTATTCGCAGTGCTGGTGATCTACTTGAATTTGTTCAGATACATTTTTACTATTATTTCCATAATTTTCTTTGCGGGATTAAGGGGTCTAGCACATTTACTTTTCGAAATACAGGGTGTTGAAATTTTGAAAACTTGAATGTTTTAATTCGATAACTTTAAAATAAATGGATAAATTGATTTGACATTTGGCAGGTTGTATTTAAATGTAAAGGGCATATTTTGAAAGAAATAGTAGTTTGTGCAACTAGTGTGGATGATGGCCTTATCGCACGAGGACGAAGTTTGAGCACGACGCCGAAGGCGGAGTGCTCAATCGTTCAAGTGCGATATGGACAATCCACACGAGTCAAGCAGCATATTTTTTCTACGACCCACTTAAGAAAAAATCTAGAAAATAAAAATTTCTATAAACTGTAATATAACTTCAAATTAAAAATTTAATTTTATGTTTCCACTAATTTTGTGGTAAACGTACAGTTCTTGAATGTCCAATTTGTATAATGCTACGGTTTCCTTTTTTAAATATACGATGCTGTTATAAGTAGATGTTGCTAGTCGGACTTCCTCATGAAGGGTACCGTACCATTATCTATAATAATGAATATTCTGCTAAATATTTCAAACGTCTACCTGTTGTCGTTATTATTATCAAGCAGAATAATTATTCGAGAATAAAATTAACAATAAAAAAAACATCTTCAAGGGGAATCGAACCCGGGTCTACCGCGTGAGAGTCTGGTTTTCTTACAACTCGGCCACCGAAGCTTTGCAAATTGTTTATCCATAACGTCAAATGTATTACATTGGTATTTTTTGCTTAAAAGGATCTAAAGTTCCTACCGTGTGTCCCGCGACACGTTCTACCTTTTTTTAGTCATTTTCAGTGTGTGTTTTGTAAAACTTTTGCTTTTTCTTTGATTGTGCTTTAGTATTTTGTGTTGTTAAACTAAATTTTGACTCCTAATATTTTTATTTTTGGAGTAATAGGTATGGTTGATATTTGTGAAAAGTACAACAAGCGTTCAATTAACTGTTTAGTTTTAGGTCTGATTTCGTGTTTTTATTTTATTTTTGATATAGTCATATATACAAATTATAGTTGCAGGGAAAGTACGTTTGTATTGAGTAATATTTTAAATCTTTAATACCGACTTATTTTCTCTTTGATCTGCAATGAAAACAAAAAATTGAATAACATAACCTCATCCATAATATCTCTGATTACATAAGAATATTACCTCAGAAATGATGACAGTTGAGTTAAATAGAAAAACACAGTTTTAAAATTGTCACTGACACAAAATTAAACAAATAAAGTACGAATTTACGGAAATTACGTTGACTTGCATATAACACAAAAACAATGCAAAACGAATTATTTCACTCGTTGCGACAGTTACAATTTTTTCCGCCAGAGGTCTCATTGAATTCTACTCCGCCCAATAATACCTGCCTGGGCACTTTTTTGTAATGGCTCCTTGTATCTAGTCTCCAAGATTTGAAGCTTTCCTAATTTTATTTTTATTTTTCAGAAACTATTTTTGAATTCGGTTCTACAAACATGTTTGGTGTAATGATGCCTTTTTTTAGCATAATTTTAGATGAATGGCAATGTTGATATCATTTCCATATTTCGAGGTTATTATTTTAATGTTAATGGAGGAAGGGAAAATTATTATTATTATACAGCAATGTACAAGTTTTTATTATTATTTTAAAGTTTATAGAAGAAATTGTATCGATAAATAAAATGCTATTTTTGAAAAAATAATTTATTCCATTTTTGTTACTCGAATGTAACGACAAAATAAAAATACAAAAATACTAAAAAACTAAAATTGCATAGATTGCACGTTCAATTTAAATCATAATCAGTCTGTACGAATAAAGAAACAAACATTTTTTTCCTAAAATTTGGTAAACACCTTTTGGATTTTTGTTGGAAAGCATTAACGAGGAAGTTATTAAAATATGTTGCATATTTTACGTCGTAGTTAAATTTTTTGTGCAAATCGCCCGTCTTTTTTATAATTTTTTTTGTAAATATGTTAAAATATCAGTGCACAAAAAAATAAAATCAACACATATTAACACTCAATGGAATAAATGAATAAAATAATGTAATGTAATCATAAAAAAGAAGAGCCATGGTTTAATCGTGCAAAAAAGGTAAGACACCGACTTATGTCTAGAAGCGTGAAAGAACATTTGTACTGTACTCAAATTCAATCGTTTCCAGCACCCAACAAGGAACATGGCTTCGACAATTTGAAAAAGGAATTATAAAAGTGGTTTCAATAAAAAATATCAATTTTGTTTTGTGCGTCATCTCGTTAATGCCATCCAAAGCGGATCCTGGATTCTTATTTTGTTCAATGCGGTTTCTCAAACATCTAATTCTATTACTTGATAACGTACACAACTTATAGATATCAATGTACAATATGTACAAAAAGTATTCACGGAACACAATGTCATTCTACTTTTTTAAGGAAATGTATATAAATAAAATTTCTCTTGACAGTTTAACTGTTTGAACGAAAACAATTGGGAAATTGTCTTGGCAGTGGTTTCATATATTTTGATTTTATTATTCGCCCTACAACTTCTCACAGGTTTATTTAAAATAAAAATAATATGTCTATCGATGCAAAAAAACAAAGTAAGGTATGTTTAAAAGACGAAACGAATCATTAGATACCATTTAGATATAAATGTGGAAGTAAGTGTCAAAAAGTTTGCACATCTAATTTTTAATTGGTAAGTAGCAAAGAACAATGAATTTTCGTGACTCCAAAAATTGTTTCAACTATTTTGAAGGATCCACTACTTAATTTTGAGATTTAGTGTGGATTTATGCAGCAACATTTAACAATTAGTAAAACTGCCATCGTACTGATACAAGTACAACTATTTGTGCATTGGAACAATTTTGAAGATGTATAGTAGAATGGGCTCGTTTACTAAAATTTTTAAATCATTTTTAACTGTCGTAAAACAAAGTACAAAGAATGAAAATATGATTCTGAAAATTTAATGTCAATAGAATATGTCGTTCTCCTAATACAATCAATTAAACAAGCATACCGTAGCGGGGCGAAGACTATGACTGTGACGTCACCGCATATGAAAGTTAATATGCACAAACATTACGCTTCTGTAACGTGCCTCGCGTATAATTTATTTATTTTGAATTACCTACTTACAAAATTTTGTGCGAATAAAATAAAATGGGTGGACTCAATTTTGAAAAAGCAGACTCATTAAATCTTCCAGAAGTGGACTTGCTAATGATTATGGAGTTTTGTAATAAAAAACACGAGTTTATTAAATTATAATTTTATACTGACACATCGTTTCGTGAAGTGGAAATTAAATCACCAATGTTGAAAAGAACAAGAAAAACTTATTTTGATGAAGCAGGTAATATTAGTTCCAAATGTTTACATCAGATTAAAATGCACAATATATATAGCTTTTTTTACTCTGGTTCTGGTCCATTGTGTCAAATAGTTTAAATTAATTCTAAAAGTTCTTATTTCACAAACAGAACACTGTTTAGAGTTTGCTAAAACGTATAATAATAGGCATAAAAACAATCAAAATACTAAGTAGTCATCTAACTGAAAACCGATCGGCGCGGTATCCGCTCTCTGGGAGAGATTTCATATGCGATGACGTCACGCCTGAAATTCGGAGAGGAGCGCTGTTGGATGTTTATAATTTTTTTTAGGCGACTTAGAAGTCTCGCTGACGTCTAATTTTTTGCATAGAGCCTCAAAATGATATGCTCTTCCTAATGGTAAAATAAAAAATATATATGTAAATGAGCCCATTGAAGAGTTGAGGCAATTGTTGTCCGTTTTCTCTCATATTTTTGTCTTTAAATTATGTAGTTCCTTTGTCATAAATGACGGGAAATTGTCGAACAAGATCACACACAACATAACCCTAAGTCAACCGCTTTTCTATGAAAAAAAGTGAGGTTAACTTCAGGATCTGCGTACTAGTTGCGCACTAGATGAAAATTCGGTACATTTAATTTAAGAAAGTTAAAAGTTGGTAATTGTTAATTGTCTGCATAAATGGAGTCATAGTGAAATGAGTAGTTCAACTTATAATTGATTATTGTTAAATGTTGCTGCATAAATCCACACATATATGAAACCACTGCCATAAAACAATCTAAATATAATAACTCACCAACAATCTTAAGATTTCTGCGTACTATTTATCTGCTTATTTACATTATTACTTTGCGACTTTGGTATACTTCTGATAGGACCTAACGAAATCATCGTCGTACACCCGATGTTCGAAACGTTAGATGTATTTTTGCTGTTGATAATCGGTACGGCGAACGTACCGTCCGCGCCATGTGACGGCAAAGGAATGTAATTGCAAATACCCATCGTTGATAACTTTTGGATTATACCCGGCGATTTAAGATTAATTACGGGTATTCCCAATTCCGCCATGCCGCTGTTCGTTTTATGGTAAGTTTGACGATGTTTATTAAGACCGACTGCGTTCGGGTATTGAGCGGGACAAAGATCGCATCGATACGGGAGTCCGGGTCTATGTTTTTGCGGTGAGGATGCTTGAGGAGTCGCCGGTGTGTCGTCCGTCAGATCTACGGTAGGTAGACTTTCCGTACCAGCCGGCTAAAACCAAAACAGACTAGATAAATAACGCACTAAACTATAATCAACATATTAATCAATTATTACATAAACAATTTTAGAACAAAGAAGGTATCGGGTGGTTATTCGATAAGGTTTATTGAGTTTAGAGATTCCTTCACAACGATAGCCTTGTAGGCCTAATGTAGGCCACACACGCTACGGTCTACCAGCGCAGGACAGCCGTACGTATCTCTGGTGTACCTTCAGTTTTTTCGCGATAATAGGGACAAAGCAGTTCTTCAAATAGATCACTTATCCGTATACGTAACGTAACGGAGATACGTGATTAATCAAAAAGAAGTATAAAGCAAAAGCGTTCTTAACGTAACCATACATGTGTTTTAATTTTTAACCTAAAAAATAGTGAGACTATTATCACAGAATACACCAGCCAAACAAGAGGCGAAAGCCGGCGTAAATCCTTTGATCTTTTGGGGGCAAAATTTCGTGACCTTCAAACTGACGTTGACAGATAACGGATCAAGTTACACAGAGAAAATTGTTTTAGCTATCGTTTAACCAAATGATTTTTATTTTCTATATTGTTATCGAAATTATATGTAAGTATGTATTTATGTAGCACTATATACAGGGTGTACCGATCTTACGACAAACTTCGGTATATGGGTTATTTTAAGAGATATCAAAAAATATTATTAACAAAAATAGTAGATGTGTTGAAGGTCCGTATTTTAAAATTATATCGAACTATACAGAGTGCTGCATAACTCCGTTACAAACCAAGCATATGGTTTTTCGAATGGAAACCTCTGTATATTATACCGAATTCGGATTGGTTACATTTTTTTGAAGCTTTTGATATGAGGTTTTGCCACGTTATACAGAGTCCTTCAAAAGATATGGACACGTTTATGTGAAAATCGTAGGTAAATCAACGCTCTTTAGCTTGTTGTACGTTGAAGAAAAAAAATGTATTTTGCCAAACAGATTTTCGAAATATGATGCAATATCTCCGTATCCTATTAAATTTCAATTATATTCTTTCTTGTATACAGGGTGAACGGAAACTCGAACCTGTCATTTTCTTTCTTATTTCAAATGGAACACCCTGTATTTTATAGCAAAAATAGAATCTTCGATTATGTAACTTTAATTTTTGTCAAGCATTCCCTATACCCAAAGTTTATAAAAACACAGTTATTTTGTAATATTTATTGTAAAATATAACTACTGACCTATTATGTGAAAACATTAAACGTTGTATGTAAGAAAAAATCTTAATTAATAATAAATTTTAATGAACAATTTATTCTAAACAAAACTAGCCACCAAAAGTACAATCCCAAAAATACAAAATACATTTTTTTTCTTTAACGTGCAACAAGCTACAGAGCGTTGATTTACCTACGATTTTCACATAAACGTGTCCATATCTTTTGAAGGACTCTGAATAACGTGGCAAAACTTTATACCAAGAGCTTCAAAAAAATGTCACCAATCCGAATTCGGTATAATATACAGGGGTTTCCATTTGAAAAATCATATGTTTGGTTTGTAACGGAGTTATGCAGCACTCTGTATAGTTCGATATAATTTCAAAATATGGACCTTCAGCACATCTACTATTTTTGTTAATAACATTTTTTGATATCTCTTAAAATAACCCATATACCGAAGTTTGTCGTAAGATTGGTACACCCTGTATATAGGATAGGGTAAGTCTAAAAACCAATACAATAATAATAGATTATATATTTATAATATCAGTTTACAATAGAAAGAATTTCAGTAAATATACAACCTGGAAGACTTCTAAGAAATGTGTGAGAAATCTCTTGAATAACCTCTGGCATCAATTGTAAAAGCGCAAGTACTACTGAAATGCAGAGAACCCTTAGGAAGATGGTATTTTGTAGAACACAAGTGATTTGCCTTGCCACTATATTTTTTGGGATCACAGCCATACAACTTTATAAATAAATGCAAAGAATCACCAAAAAACTTGCTTTCAAGTCTGGTTTAGGTTACGATTCAATATTTAAACCTCTAGAAATAAAGTTTCAGACAATGTCAAATGGATTCAAACAGTGTACCATATGTATTGATGGGATGTCACTAAAAAGTCATGCCTTCTATAGTACTGCACGAAATGAAGATTCTAGACTGATTGACATTGGGACTGGATAAAAAAAAACCTTTTTACTTTAGGAAATCTCAACACTTATACTTATACTTATTCCGTCTCCATCACTTGAATGACAGCCACGAATTGCACACAGTTTTTGGCGCCATAACTAATAAATGTAATTTTGTAAACAAATTTTATCGTTCAAAACACAAAAAATATATAAATAAATAACATGTCATTTTGACAGATAACGGGCTTAAAATGGCGACTGCCAGACATGTGCACTCAGAAAATGAATTGTAAAATATCACAAGCTTCGCTTCTTCTTGGGATGGTGTATTCTGTGCTATTATCTTGATCATAGAAAACAAGGTTAACATTTTTGAGCACACATCACTTTTGTCGTTTCGTCGCTGAAAAACGCGAACACGGAACACAATAAAGCAATACGTACGTTAGGTACGTGTAACCGATTGATACGTTTCAACGATACGGATAAGTGGTGATTTTTAGAACTGCTTTATGTCCTTAATATCGAATTGTCTTCTCCGACTCTATTGCTAATGCACAGTAATTACAACATTACAGCTTTTCATATTCACTTTTCCAGAAATAAAATCTCTGCATGTTCAAGGATCTCGGAAAGGGGTGGGCTCATCTATTTTCGCATGACTTTAGAAAAAACCTTTCAAAGCAAGCAAAGCCAATAACTTACCTTCGTACTTCCATTGGTTTTGGATGCAGGAATAATACTGACGGCTCCGTTAAGATTTAAAGATGCCGGAATAGGTGAAGGCGGTTTTTGCGGAGATTCTTTCGCTGCTTCTTTAGGTTTAGCAGTAGCAGTAACAGTTATACCTCTGGTTGCTAATATATTCGCCACGGCTTTGGCGTCGGATTTTTTAGGACTTTCCGCTCGTTTCGGGGGTGGATTTCTAACGCTCAATGTTATCGAATCAGATAGATGCATAATACTGCTTTCGGCCGGTTCAGATGTACCACCCTGTAAATAAAATAACGTAATAAGTATCATTAACGATTTATTTTTACTTGCAACTGTACATACAGTTACAACATATTGTATAATAATTTACCTGCACACTTTCAATTTGAGGTAACCCTCCGTCGGTGTTTTTCGGTTGCATACATATCACTTGACAATCATCGTCGTCCTTGTCTGGCGTGAGTAGATCGAATTTTTTCTTTTTCGCTTGTAATTGTTGAACTTGTTCAGGAGTACGTTTGACAGTTGACGACTGAGGTCGCACGCCGTTCTGAGGAGTTGCCATTCTGGGTCTGATGGACCTTACGGCCGTCATACCCGCAGCGCTTCGCGGACGTACCATAGGTGCCCTGGGTCTTGAAATTGGTTGCCGTTGAGCTAGAACACGAAAAACTATTTAATAATAATGTTAATTAGTAGGGTGAAACTACTAACCCATGGGCTGACGTGGTGGATTTGGCATTCTATTTGGTGGCTGTTGTGGCCTCGGTGCTTGCTGTCGTACGGGCATAGGTGGTCTATAAGGAGCAGACGAAGGTTGCTGCATTTGTTGGTTCATATTTTGAGGTTGCGAAGAAGGCGGCATTTGATTCTGATTCATCGGTGGTTGACCCATGGGAGGTTGATTCATTGGTGGCTGATTCATAGGGGGTTGTCCCATTTGCTGCATTTGAGGCTGTGGTGGCGGCGGCATATGTTGAGGAGGATAACCTGGCGGTCCAGGTGGATAATACATTGGATTTGGAGGCCTGTAAGATGCCCTAATAATAATATTTTCAAATCTTATAGTATTCATCAAAACCAACTTCGATCTATATTATTCAATATAACAAAAAAAAGTACTTACTGGTATTGATAAGGTTGGTGCATTGGCTGTGGATAAGGATACATTGGAGGCGGTTGATAAGATGGTTGAGGTGGTCCAGAAGGAAACTGCTGTATGTTGATTAAAACGTTTTGTTGGTGCATTCCACTTGAAGAAGAGGATTGTAATCGAGATACTTGTTGAGCCAATGCTTGCATTGGTAAACCAGTTAAGGAGTCCAAAGGACTTGAGTTTTGACTATTAGGACCATTATACAATTGCTGCAACAATATTAATTTATTTCATTAAATTCATATGGTATTAAGTTATTACTAATAACAAAATTATTAAATTGATTAGCTTCTGGTCCATTGTCGTTGTCTAGTGCCAAGAACTGTATAGGAATAGAATGGCATTATGCCATTTATTCTTCTAATTAACAAATTTTGCACTTGGCCTTGTGTGTCCTTCCCATCAGCTTCAAGAGCCTATTGATCTTAGCGTTAACAAAACCAGTTTTGACAGTGTATCTTACATAGTGTTTTTATGCTTTTCGTGAAATATGAGAATCTTTTGCATCAGTTATTTTTTCTTTCAAATTGTGAATTCCTTTGTGTTAAAATGTGAAAGAAAAATAAGTTGGACTTACCATTGCACCTCTATTTCTATCTTCCAGCCTATCGAGTGAAATAAATTCACTGTCACTGGAGTGGAAACCTAAATCCTTAGCTCTCTCATTGTTATTGAATAGAGAGAGAATATTGTTGTCATCATTATCTGGTAATTTTAGTGGATCTTCCAGGTTTGAGTTTGATTGCCAAATATTTGATGATTCTGAATTTTGAGCTGAAAAAATGTTATGATTTAAAAGAAGTATTACAACTTTTTAAATTCCAAGAAGTTTAGCAACCAAATTGTTCAAATTTTTATAGAAACTAAACTAGTATTGCTGGATTATTTGAAGAAACTCTAACAAACAGTATTTTATATATATAAGCACCACTGCCTATACTAAATATCCAATTACCAACAAACTTAAAAGCAATAAATACATATAAACTGTATAAAAAGAAGACAAACAGTAATTTTGTGACATCTAGAAAGGCTATACATATTTCAAGCATGGTTCATGTCATTATAATTCAAGATATATTCAACTAATTTTGAATGTTGAGTTTATATGTCTAACTTTGTTTCATAAAATAGTTATTAACTAAATTCCTGTACAGTACTGGATTAGTCTGTCATTACGACGTATATTTGGCTGCTTAGGGTAGTGTAGCTCTCTTATTATTTACCAATTTAATTAAACTACCAACTTGAATTTTATATTTAGATGTTATTGAATATTACATGTTACTACCATTATGAACAGAATCAATGCAGGTTTTCTTCAAGAAACTTTTTATAAGCTTTCCAGATATCACAGATATGTTACGTTTTTCCATTCTAAAATCTTTTAAGCGAACATTATTCATTATTAATATTTTTTTCAATATTTATCCTGTCTTAATTTTAGGTTAACAGAAACAAAAAAACTAAAAGGAAACACTGGATGCGTTCAGCAGTATTCGATTATGATAAGAGCACGATACATTTGTCAGTAACAGCACAGAGTACACTAACATATAAAATAAGAGCATGGCCACCTAGAGGTGGCCATGAGTAACAGCAAACGTTTTGATCTGACGAACGTATCCAGATGACTAAATTTCACATTAGGCGATTAATATATGGTGTTACTACTGTCAAATATCATTCCCTTCAGTCTACTATGATCCAAGTACTTTGCCTATTCGTCTAATTCTTACACGTATGTTATCTCTGGCTTACACTCAGAATGACGTCACTCATATAACGGCTGTATCTAAAGTCCATTTTCCACGGTGCGAGTTGACGCTGCGGCTCGAAAAAGGTTGCATGCAGCTTGGCGTTTTTTTTTCGTTGGGCGCATCGGTCGCATGAATTAGAACTTGCTCTATTTTTGAGCGAGAAGTCGATGCGAATTGGTAACTTTTCTGGTGGATTTTGTCGCACCAACCAAAAATTTCTATTGGCTGCTCCGCTATGTCAATCAAGTTAGCAACACGTTACGTTTTCCATATGCCTGGATCAGTCGCAGCAACAAACAAGGTATTTTTTCTCGCAGCGATTTGTCCCAGCAACAAGTCGCCGCGATTTGTCGCAAAGTGGAAAATGAACTTTAAGATTCGTATACGAGTCAACAACACAATAATTTAAACATCAAATTAAGTTTATTGAATATACACGAATAAATAGGAAAGGAAATTTCCCCATTTTGTTGTTTGCAGTTAGTAAAAGATTCAATCTAAAAAAAACCACTACCTAAACTTGCATGGTAATCTAAACTCTCACCAAAACGATCTAAAAGTACAATAGGAGCAAAACAACAAATAAAAGCGATGTCGACAACATTTTCTGTCTGTTATTAAGACTTGCACCAAGAGCAAGAGAGAACCACTCTGAAAGCAGAGCCGCCTACAATGAAGAGCAGGATTTAACTGTAATGTTAGCTAGACGTAATTGTGTGAGATAAAATGGGCCCTTTCAGTAGATGCTCACATCTCAAAACAAATATTTTATTTGAAAGCTTACTGATAATTTTTCATTTTCTGCAGCTTTGTTTTGAATATACATGTCACAAAGCTGAATAAAAAGTTAAACAAATAGGATAATTTGAACACGCGTTTGACCTTGGGGCAAGTGAGGTCATAAGGTCTGGAGTTATGTTGGCAGTATTTGTCAGAATGGCTGGCCAATTGCTGCTACGGCTACGGCCGAGGCCAAAACATCCAACGAAGAAGCAAATGCTCCTCGTTTTAGTCAACTTCTTTTGAGCTTTTGCTTTTTCGAACCATGATTTTCGTCTGTTTTCATCTCGAGGAATGTAAATGAATATTTTGCTTGAGCAATTTATATTGTTATTTTACCAAAAACAAATAATCCCAAAAGAAAGAGAATATCAATATCAATTTCGAGGTTACATGAGATGTCAAAATCAAAAACCAGGGAAGCAAACTTAAGAAATCCTATGGAAATAACGGTCTGTCGTTTTCAAGGTCGTAGGCTCTTTGACGTCACGAAGGATGAAGGAGTGGCGTCTCGTTCAAACCGCGCGCTGCTTTCCGTACTTTTAATAATTTTTTTAGGATAGAAATCAAGCTCAAAAAAAAAAATAGGGGGACATTTTTTCATAGAATACTTTAATTTAAACCATTAAAAAAAATTACTGAAGAGGCCCATTCTGCTTTTGCTACAACTTAAAGATGCGTTCATATTCAATTACCGTGCTTGTCAAATGTCAAAAAATTATGATTTTAGTTTAAAATTATACCCAGCCTGCGATGTTAGTAATGAATTAATAACTTACTGTAATTGACATCGGCGCCAAAGTTATTGGCACTGTTTGGATCTCTAAGTAAACCAGACGTTTTAATTCTGATTTTAGGATAATCTCCATTGGTTGATTCCGGAGGTGAAGTAGGATCCGCCGGTATACTTCCGTAGTCCGATGTATTACTTTCACTATTCGAGTTTCCTGTGGGAATATTTTTTTTGTAGATTTCATGTAATCCAATAAGAATCACCACCCAAAAGGGTAATTATATTGAGTTTTTCAACGCAGGCATGTTGTATTAATTAATTCTGTACGTTCTCATTTGTATTTAAAATTTTTATTAATATGTAAACATAACCTTACATTTGAAATATTTTCCCTATTTTATTGATTCGGTAGTTCTGTAGGACATTTGTTTACGAAAATGTCACTGCATAACACAAAAAATTAGGAAATTTCCTTATTTCAAACTCACATCTAAGCAAAAACAATCAACTTACTGTATCTTGGATCACCGTCGGGGTTATCATCTGTAATCTCAGTGATTGTTAATGGTTCCTTAAGCAAACCAGTAGTTTTTATCCTTATTTTGGGGTATTCTATGGCGGGTTCTGGAGGTGGAGTAGGTTCTGTCCCAGGTATACTTCCATAATCAGATGTATTACTCTCACTGTGTGAGGTTTCCGTTGAAACCCTTTCAGAGGTTTTCTCAATAGGTGGACAATCACTGTTAATAACATTTGGAGGCTCTACAAAAATAATTAATATTATGTAATTTTCAAATTTTAAGCACAAAAGGAGATATCCATATACCAAATTTACTTATTTATAACCTTACACATGAAAACTAACAAATTAACTTATTTATAACCTTACACGTGAAAACTAAACAGACTATCCACGACATCTGTAGTTGTAACTTAGAACATAAAACAGACAGGAAGGAGTCTTGTCACTCAGTAGGAAAATGCGACGGAAGTCGCCATTTGCAACACCCTATTTATGACTCATTTGTGAAGTTGACGTTTACTGACCATTGGTTGAATGACGTCAGTCTACGCTGCAACGACATGTTGGAGTCATCATCAGTGGCACATAAAAAAACGCAGTTGTTATTTATATGTCTGACCACTGACAATCTATTTCTAAAGCAGTTCATCTGATAGTTCCACTTGAAATTTTTTCAATTTCTGACGCTGTTAATATCGCCGTCAGAAGTATTATTCTATATTCGTATTTTCATTGCTCCTAGACAATATTGTTTGTATAGGACATAGGACAGTTTATACTTTTATATTTAATACATTTCAATAAGCTACAATTTTAAAATTTCACATCCCATACCCTATACAAGCAGTACGCCACTGTCAAAACGGAAACGACTATTCGCCATTTGCAACCTCCTATTTGGACGCAAACTTATTTGGTAAATGCTCCTTCCTGTCTGTTTTATGTTCTAAGAGTTGTAATGAGTCATGATTTAAAAAGTGGTCAATATTTTTACCAAACATGGATATTTAATAACTAAATTTTACGTTGGTAACACAGACGAGTGAGTTATAATAGGTTTGTTCTCACAAGCATCACAGACAGTCTTTGACAATCCGGATTCGGCGCAAAGACCCTAAAGCGTTCTCACAAAGTTTTCTGATTGGTTTGAAAACTGTATATTATTTGTCAGAGATTTTCTGTGAGAACAAACCTTGTGTCGTTTCCGTTTGTCAATTTGACAGGGTCAGCCTTTGTCTGGCCTTGTTTATGTTGTTATTCGGTTGGGGTTATGCTATTTTGTTCTTGTTTATGTTTTAACTATTCTAGAAGATGATATTTTTTCATTGTATTTCCCAGCGCAATAACAGCATCCTCCATCCTACTATTTCTATTATTGTTTATTTTTACCAATTGATATAATATTACTAAATTATCTTCAATGGGCTCATTTACATATTTTTTTTATTTTACCATTAGGAAGAGCATAGCATTTTGAGGCTCTGCGCAAAAAATTAGACGTCAGCGAGACTTCTAAGTCGCCTAAAAAAAATTATAAACATCAAACAGCGCTCCTCTCCGAATTTCAGGCGTGACGTCATCGCATATGAAATCTCTCGTTAAGAGAGCGGATACCGCGCCGATCGGTTTTCAGTTAGATGACTACTTAGCTAGTAACAGTACTTTGCTTGCTTATATGCTTATTATTTTTTATTATACGTTTTAGCAAACTCTAAACAGTGTTCTGTTTGTGAAATAAGAACTTTTAGAAATAATTTAAACTATTCGACACAATGGACCAGAACCAGAGTAAAAAAAGCTATATATAAATATTGTGCGGTTCCAGAATGTAAAAGTACTACGATTAAAACATCTAACAAAACATTTATTTCTATTAATAAAGATGCAAAAAAAACGGAAGCAATGGCAGAAACGCATAAAAAGACTCAAAGCATTTACTGATAATTCAACATACTTTGTTTGTGTTTTTTAAGATTTCATTTTTCTCCAATCAGAATTGTTGTAAATTACCTTATAAAATACGTTGTGAATCCATATTGAGAGGGTTATTGAAAACCACACGCTTGTATTAATCTAAATTTATTAAAAAAATTAGATAATATTGTTCTTATTGCTTGTGGTGTTATCAATGTTCAAAATTATTTAGGTAATAAAATAATGGGTCAGTTCTTCACAAATAAAATTTTATTAAATACTGCTTTTTTCCAAAAAACAGGTAATCTATTTCAGTAGATCATCAACAAAACTGGCGTATATTATATGTTCCAAAAGAAATTATTTGATTTGATTCAAAGTCCGGATCAGCTCTAACAAATATCGCTTTTTTTATAAAGTGAGGTTTATGTGCATTTGAATCTGATGTAAACATTTGGAACCAATATTACCTGCTTCATCAAAATAAGTTTTTCTTGTTCTTTTCAACATTGGTGATTTCATTTTTACTTTAATTGCAATTTTTAGTAGTCTGTAGCGTTTCTCCGTAACTTTGTCCACCAGACCAGGAATAAAATAAAACATCTGGAATCACCCTGTATATCATTTGAGAGAGCATGTATTTATGAAAATATTGACATTCTTAATCATTCTGGCCGGAAAACAGCCAAAAACGATGCGTCACATAGTATAAAATTATAATTTAATAAACTTATTAAAAAACTCCATAGTCATTAGCAAGTCCACTTCTGGAAGATTTAATGAGTCTGCTTTTTTAAAATTAGGTCAACACATTTTATTTTATTAGCACAAAAATTTTGTAAGTAATTCAAAATAAATAAATTCTACGCGAGGTACGTGACAGTTAGAAGCGTAATGTTAGTGCACATTAACTTTCATATGCGGTGACGTCACAGTAATAGTCTTCGCCCCGCTACGGTATGCTTGTTTAATTGGTTGTATTAGGAGAACGACATATTCTATTGACATTAAATTTTCAGAATCATATTTTCATTCTTTGTACTTTGTTTTACGACAGTTAAAAATGATTTCAATATTTTAGTAAACGAGCCCATTATAATATTCTCAGGATTACCCCGATATATAAATAATGTAAAAATAAACTTACCATTATGAAGCTCTTCAATATTCTCAAAATTTGGCGACAAAATGGATTCATCTATATCCAGATCATTCGTCAAATGCTCCAAAATAGGCTCCTCGATAGGAGGACTGATGGAAGCAATCGGAGGTTTTTCAGATGAGATTTCAACATTTTCAGATTTGGAAATTTCATCCACACTTTCTAATTCTTCTTTAATAACTGCCAGATTGCTGCTTGGTGGTTGTTCTGTCGTATCGGGACTATTGAGCGGGGAGCTCTGGTGCTAGGAAAAAATAATAAGATGTATACAGGGCGGTTTGAAAATAGCGGAGGGAAATTGAAACTACATATATTATGGAAGGAAACATATTTATAGCGCCGAAATTTACGAGTATACATCTGACTAATTGCGATTCCAGCTAGACTGAGCAAAATTATTCCAATTTTAACTCCTCAGCGGGACCGCCGAGTTGCATTAAGAGACAGTAAGGTTAACGATATTAACAGTTTGTATGTATGTTGTATACTTCGTTTCAAGATATTTCGTTTTGACTGTCAACATGATTGACTTACGACCAAAACCCACAGCAGGTAGTCGTTATAAGATGTGACGATCAGGTGATTGATGACCTAAAGAAAATAGGAATCCGTGACTAGGGTAGAAAAATAAGGAGTGCTGACCCATATATTTAATGTCAGAGTAATTTTCGGCATAATTCTTTGCCAGGTCAAACACATTTTTTTAATGGTTTTAGTATACATTTTATTGAAGATTACCTGAGGAGAACTGACGATTTCGAAGTTATTACCACTCTTACTCTTAAGAGTGATTTTTAATGGAGGTAATGTAACACGTTCCAGGACGACAGTAGGTTGTTTAATATGGTGGAAAAGGTGGGCGTGGAGAAACTTTTTGTTGGTGAAGTTTATGTTGCAATCCCAGCAACGAAGTGGGGATATGTCTTCGTCGGTGTCTGAAACGAAAAAAAAAAAAAATTGGAATTAATAAAAATATGCTCTGTGAAAACAGAACACAGAGTCAGATGCTGCAAATGCAATACGCATATATTCAGATAACTCAAAAATGAAAGTAGGCTCAGGATGTGGAGTTTACTCTTGAGAACTAAGTATAAGGATTAAGTGGGGAATCGGAAACAATACCAGCGTGGTTCAAAAAAAACTGGCTGGTATCTCAATTGCCACAAAAGAACTAACCAGAAAATGAATTTCTGGCAAAACATAAAAATCTGCACTGATAGTAGACAAGCCCTATTAGTCTTGAACAGACAACGTGTTATATCGGGGCTAGTACTAGAGTGCCACCAAGATAACAATATTATCATGAGGTGGGTTAAAGGGCACGACAGGAGTAAAGGAAATGGCATTGCCGATTCTTTAGTCAGGGAAGCCGCTGGAAAAAAAAATTTAGGGTCCAAACGTTACGCCCATGCTCAATCCCTTAAGAGATGGGATGGAATCAAAGGATGCAGTCTTGCCAGGATCACCCTGGGAAGCTGGCGCCGAAGAAATATTTGGCGATGACCAGGAAAAGCCTACGTTTATCAGTAGGATTTCTGACTGGTCACTGTCAACTAAGGAAACACCTCCTTACTATGGGGCTAGTGGACATACCTCTATGCAGGATGTGCGAACAGAAGGATGAAACTGCCAGGCATGTCTTATGCGAATGTCCGGAGTTTCGTCAATATGAAAAAATGTTTGTTCAGTGAGTCTTGGCCTACACCTGCCGATATAAAGCAGATGTCTACTAGTGACCTGTCCACCTTCCTGGGTGGACAGGACAGGATGGACGATGACCTAGGGGGACAACTTCTCGGGAGGATGTACAATGGGTCACATGTGGCCTAAGTGTTGTGAGCCTACACTCACCCTCCCTACTGTACAGATGCATATAGATACAGATGTTCTGTGAAAACGGTTTTTCCCACTCCACTAATATGCTCATTCGATTTCTCATGCTAAAATACCGAGGGGTAAACCGCCGGCAAAAATCTTGTACACCTACTTCCACATCTGACAAAACTTCCACATACTTTCACGTAACTTCCACACTGTTTTTAAGTTAGTTGACAATGTAAGAGCCCATGCAACCTTTTCTTAATGCAACACGCTTCCATATCGAGCACAAAAATTTATAATTTCGGAAAACACTGAATAGCATTGATTTTTATGATATTTTAACTGTTGTATGGGTAACTTCAACACCCTGTATCGCAAAAACTAAGACTCCAACGACCCATGTCGACAGGAAATTTCACGCCAATTTTCGCATTTATTTTCACCGCACTTCGTCTAATTTCTGTATTAAACTTCCACATACTTCCATATACCTCCACATACTTCCACTATGGTGTACACCTACTTCCACTTGCGGTTCACCCCTCCTAAAATACACTCTATAAAACTAATCGGGGGCACATGCTATATAGGGCTGTTCCAGAGTGGAATTTACTTGGGATTAATAGCGAGTCAGCTGTGGTGTGCATATGTATTTTTTCTTCGAAATATTTTACCTATTCAAAATTTGATATCTCAAGATAACGCCAACGCCAGGCAATAGAAAAATATTTGAAATAGGTAACACTAGATTTATATATTATGAAAAAAAATTATATTCATCTAGACATACGACTGGGGTTTACTCTTTCTATAAGTAATTAGTAAACAATGGAAGATCATTTTAAGTGATGTATATACGCATGCATTGAATATAGAACTTTTTTAGAATTCAGTTAAAAAATCATGCAAATATTGTTTGTGCTAACATCTCACCATTAAAAAAAATACTCACCACTATTGGAAGCGCCTGTAATTTGCTGAGAAGATAACATTTTGTGACTAAAACAAAAAAAATAATACTTTATAAAAACTATCTAAAGAAAAAATAAGAATAATAGTTATGTGTTATATTATATTATATTTAAAAAAAGTCATTTATTAGTTTGTTCTGAAACCGTTCCACGTACTGTATAGTGCTCCAACTCGAATTTGGGATCAACATCAACTTCAAGCAGTACCAAGAACGATAACGCGAAAGAAATACAGCACTTGCGCGAACAATTTAATTTGAATAAAAGCCATTTCGAATAAATCTTAGTCAAAGTAACAAAACTTTGTATCTATAATATACTTTTATCATATTGATAGCACGATTTCAGGTAAGAGACCCTAAAACCGCAATAAACAATAGGCGCGCGGACATTGGAATTTAGGCCGGATAAAATAAATCAATTGTATGTCAATTCTCCAAAAACGAATAAATATGGACAATAAGTAGGATATTTAGACGTGAAACCTAAAAATAAAAATTACGAAATGGCGTTAGAACGTGGAATAACTGCTACGTTTTCCACCATACCACTGCGAATTCAATGCTATTGAACTTATATGGGCGCAAGTAAAGGGTCACGTAGCTCGAAACAATGAAACTTATAAATTGGAAGACCTACCAATTGCTGCAAAACTCCTTGTCAAAAGTGTCTGTAGTCATATACGCATAAAGAAGAACAGAAGATGTTGCAGCTGTACAATATCGCATGGATGGAAAGCATTGAATCTACCTATAATAATAAATGTTGGAGTTGAAGACTCGTCAGATTCTGATGAAATGAAATTTTGATTAGGTACCTACATTATCTGCAAGTTTTGTTACAAATCAGCCCTTTTTAGGGCTACAATTTACAAATAATTCTTATGTGTAGAACTATAGTTAATAAATTAAATTGAAAAATCTAGGATCTTATTCTTACCCAACTACACTGCACTGTCATGGTAAATTTATCACTTCTAAATATATTTGAATGGTAATGGTATTATGGTTCTATTGTCTTCGCTACCTGCGGTTCACTATACAGGAAGAATCTAGCGAAATTTGCTAATTAAACACTTATTTGCATGAAGAAGCGCTTACAATTCTGTTTAATTCTATGAATCACGTGCTACCTCGCGTGCTACAGACACGTTTTTGAATTTATAACGAGCTCTTCAGCTATCAATCTGATAAAAATACACTATATATGTATATTATCGTTCGATTTTCCGATCTAGTCCCATCTATTTTCCCCACATATATTAATTAATTAAAAAAGCTCATATTTCAACAAACTGTAGGTACATGCACGCCTAACATAAGCACTAAGCAGCTATTTTATACAAAATAGCGATATCTGTATGGTGTGAAAGTTTCTAAAATAAATCTACTAGGTACCTAACCACTAAAATAAATATCTAGAATGATTGCATCTAAGCTAAACCATATCTAAACAACGCAGGTGATTCAAAAGAAAGGTCAGTAACTAACTAACAATCAGTTTAATCTTGAGATTACAAAATAGAGCATCTTATACCTATTAGTGAAACTCCAACGTTTATTAATAAATAAGTCATATTTAATATTGAATAATTCACGAAATAAAAACTAATGGTAAACAAAAAACCTACCATGCATTACTGGACTCCTTTCAGTCCAGTAATAATTAACGTAACGTCAACCCATCACTTATTTTCAATACACGTCAAATTATGAATTTACTTTTATGACTGGTATAAAATTGACATATTATACTAATTCATTAAATTATCAAATGAATAGTATAATAATAATAACTAAAAGTAGCAGAATCTTATAGCCAACAAGCCAACGTAAACAAACATTACCCCTGTATCAGTAGTTTTTAACAGCCTATAGATTCTACCCAGATTTTACCTACGTCAGTCACATAAAATCATAATGAAATGAAAAATACAAATATACTCGCATTCCATTGCGCAAGATACAATAGATTTAAAACCACAGTAAATACTCACAAGCATTGTTAACAGTTCAAGCAAACAACTTTGGTAATCACTTTAAAATTATCCACTAGTATTCCACTTAGTATAAAATAAAATGTCACTAATAAATAAATATGTATCACTAAATTGATTATCGAACTAACAAAGATATATTTAGTAAGGACCGGCGTAATATTAATTGTGAATACAATACAAATTGAATATTCTATTCGGTATAAAACTTTCTAGCGACCTAGCGAGAAACACACGCAACTGTTCAGTTCAGAGAAACCCAAGTACAGTGAACAACTGTCTCTGTCTAGCGCCCGAAACTGTGAGGGGCGAGGGACGTAAGATGAGGGGATAGCGGAGAGGAAATAGGCTGTGGTTGTGTGGGTTATAGCGCAGCTAAACCATTTAAAACCATTTGTGGTGGGGAGTCGATGATGAAACACGCGAAACTCTCTTTGTTCGAACCGGTCGGTATCTGAAACTCGGTTCTCGCCTAGCAACAGCGGAGTGTAGAGTGAGAGGGGAGATTACCGATTTATGCTGTTGAACAAATACAAATGGAAATGTGTTTACCATTTAGGCGATTTTATTATCAAGGATACCAATTTATCGCTGTAGCGTTTTATACATTTTTTAATTGGTTGAGAAACTGAACAAACTACTTAGGTTTATTCATTATATTATTGACGCTTACGTGATAAAATGGGTTTTAATGGATATCAGTACAATAATGATTGTTGTACTTCATGTTAATTAGTTATATTTGTACAAATCATTATAAAATCATTATTTATAATGTTTTAAATGTTGGTATTCCCGTGAGCTCTCAGTAAGTTCTACATCTCTATATATCGGGCTGAGCAAAAGATCGTTCAATGAAAAAATTATTTCACTCAACGTGGTTCAAGCGGAAATTTACGTCATATATGTATGGAGAGATTGTAGGAAACTAATCTCCAATAGAACAAGAATCATTTTCTCGGATAACCAAAAAGCAGCGTCGAAATTGGTATCAAGCAATAAAGATACTTTAATTATTAAGTCTCAAGTGGCTCTGGTCTGGATTCCTGTACATTCTGGAGTGTATGGTAGCTAAGTAGAAGGACTAGCAAGGAAGGTTGCTGCTGAAGGTTTTAGCACACAAGAACCTGCAATTGACAAAACCTATTAAGTTCTGCAAATACAAAATAAATAACTAGACTGCAAATAGTGTTCTAGAACGGTTTACTGAAGTTGTACTGACCAGATTACGACTAGACATGGAAGACTCAGCCATTAACATCTACTGTCAAAGGAGTGTCAATTGTATTGTGAAGTATGTGAACTCCTCATCACTTTAAATTTTAATAATTGAGTGTTCGTTACAAGGTTACAACATCGCCTACTGAACAGTGTGTCCTATTCGAGTTTTTAAAAGATTCTGCACTTTGCCCCCGTATGCAATTGAACCCAGGTTTGTGTTTAATAAACCCTATCCCTAGAAAATACAAATACAACAGAACACAGAGTCAGATGCTGCGAATGCATTACGTGTTATATCGGGGCTAGTATTAGAGTGCCACCAAGATTTAGCTAACGCCTCGGCAGATAACAATATTATCCTGAGGTGGGTTAAAGGGCACGACAGGAGTAAAGATAATCGCATTGCTGATTCTTTAGTCAGGGAAGCGGCTGGACTAAAAATATTTTAGAACCAGTGACACCTACGGCCTGACGACTTCGACATTAGCCAAACCGTTACACCCACGCTCAATCCATTAAGAGATGCGATGGAATCAAAGGATGCAGTCTTGGCAGGATTACCCTGATGGGCGACCCTGGGAAGCTGGCGTCGAAGAAATATTAGGCGATGACCAGGGAAAAACTACGTTTAACAGTAGGATTTCTGACTGGCCCCTGTCAACTAAGGAAACACCTCACTATTAGGCTAGTGGACACACCTCTATGCAGGATGTGTGAACAGGAAGATGAAACTGTCAGGCATGTCTTATGCGAGTGTCCGGAGTTATCGTCAATAAGAGAGTGTGTGTTCGGTGAGTCTTGGCCTACACCCAGTCACGTAGCTATAGCTTTTACATGGGGAGGGTTTTGGTTTTTTTCATCTGATAGGTTTAGAAGGGGAAAGCTTTATTGAAGGCGCCGCCTAAGGCAAAAAAATCGAGTGCCACGACCTAAAGCAATTTTTAAGTTCAAAAATAATGTTAAGTTTTTTTTAATTATTTGTTTGATTTGGTTACATCTAAAAGTATTTTTAAACATCGTTTTTCGTTTTGCCCCCTTCTGCTGAAATGGTTATAACCATGTAAATATTTTTTTAAAGGAGCCGTCCCTTCGCCGGCATCACCTCAGCCTCTTGGGCTTATTGTGGATTCTCTTAACATTCTGACTACAGCCTATTCAGCCAATCCGTTCCCTGTATTAGCTCATACAGGTTCTTTACTGGTTGGTTGTAGAAATCTTCTGGATTCATTTGGGGTCTTCCATTTAGTTTTTGCCTCCTGTGGTCCAGCGTCTCACAGTTGCATAATATGTGCAGAGCTGTTTCAGTGTACTTTTTGCATCTCCTGCATGTGAGGTCTCCGTTTTACAGCCCTATTTTATTCAGGTGCTCCTTTGTGGGAAAGTGTCCCGTAAGAAGCCCCGTTATGGTGCGTAGTTTGTTCCTGCTCATTGAGAGCAGTTCTTTTGCTACTTTTTCTGATGGTTCTTTTATAAATTTCTTCCCATGTGTTTGCCTGGGCGTATTCTTCCAGAGTTTTATGGATTGTTCTTTTACCCACCGGCTTTTAACCATGACCTAGTGGAGCATCTGGGGATGCCCACAGATGGTTCGGGTCCGTTCATCAATGTTGACGATCCTGCTCTTGCAAGTTCGTCAGCTTTTTCATTGCCAGCGATTCCTCTGTGACCTGGGACCCACTCCAGTGTTACACTGTTCCGAGTCGCCAGTCTTCTAAGTTCTTCGCTGCATTCCCATACCAGCCGAGATGTTACCTGTAGGTATATTAATTTGGGAGCACCTATTTCAAAAAGTGATAGATGATTGAAAATTGAAGCTTTTATTAAAACAGAAAATCAATCTCACAAAAGTAAATTTAACCTCTTCAGCTAAATTATTCTATAATCTATTTCTATTGCCACATCCCGATGAATACTCATATTGCGGCAGTATGCTAATAAAAAATTATTTTACCTTTATTGTATTTTCTATGGGGAGGGTTTGAACCCCCAAACCCCCCCTTATATACGTCCCTGCCTACACCTGCCGATATAAAGAGAAGATGTCTCCTAGTGACCTGTCCACCTTCCTTGGAAGGGCAGGAAGGACGATTACCTAGGAGGACAGCTCCTCGGGAGGATGTACAATGGGTCACTCATGTTACCTAAGTGCTGTGAGCCTACACTCACCCTCCGTACTCTACAGATACAGACAGATGCCCCCGTATTCTCGAATCTAGATCGGTGAATGTCGCCCGAAAGGTAAAACTGCAAAATTCTTGAATGTCGAGATTGACAAAATCTCACTAGGTTTTTAGCAAGTGACAAATTGTCATATATGCGAGATTTTAATTTGTTGTGGTTAGGTTACATATTGTTCGAAAACACATTTTTCTCACCGATAAATTTGTATTAGGCAAATTTTACACCCGTTGTACTGCGTGAGAACAGTTATCCCTTGTTTATACAAAATAAACTTCGGCGTCAACCAATTTGACCCGTCACAAAAAGACTCTTAGAAGTTAAGAATTTAATAGCTATATTGGTGCACTTAATACCTTTCTCAGAAGGATGGGTGTCATAATACCGTCGTTTTCCAAAATCGTGAGAACATTGCCAATCTCAATAGTTTTATGGTTGATGCGAGCTTTCTTACGAGAAAACATCAATTTAAAAGCACAGTTGTTAATGTCACTTTAAGTAACTCAGTTCAGCTCCAACGTTGAGTTCTAGCTCCAGTGGTCACGCGGTAATTTTCACAAAAAAGTAACTCTAGTGGGGTAGTTCTCCATTATATCGGTCATAGCAAATCGAAAGTAGCAAGTTTCCGCAACCAAACGAAACGTTTTCATGTTAATCATTAAGTTGTAGTTCTGTGTAATATATAAATAGTGTTCGACTTCGAGTTTTATTCAATCATTATTGGAAATATAGTTCGCTAATTAACAGCTTACGTGAACTTGCGTAAACACATATCGAAAACGTATTTTTTTTAAATTAACCGTAAATGACTGAAGAAGACGCTATTGATATTCAACAAATTACTGTAATAATTTGTTCCCCCGTCAATAAGCAATATGTGGTTGATGCTAAATAAAAAAAACCATCCAACAATAAATCTTCCAATGCGTTTTCATTTTACTGCTCCTGGTAGCTTCTGTCGAAACCCATCACACACGCTCTCCTCATTCTTCTGAATAGGCATTTTATATACCTCAGGGATTTTTCGATCTTTGAAGAGTAGTTTCGTTCCCCGAACATTGAGTCAATGTAAATTCGTTACTGAACATTATTCTTTTTGTCTATCAATTTTCACTATGGATAATTTTATGAAAAATGTATGTGCAGCGATCTCGTTACTGGGTCCAATTTGAGTGGAATTTGTTTAAAACTGGTTAAACTGTAGCTTCACCTTGGAGATGAACTTTATTAGATACAATCGTGCACAATCAAATTTGTAGAGCTCTCAAATGGTCCGTAAATATACAGTGCTTTTCACGATGAACGGTTATTAGATGTTTTTTAAAAATTACATAAGCAAGTATTATGAAATTTTGTATTAGAGGCCTTTTCAATACTACTTATTTTGGGAGGAAAATTCAGATAGTATTGTAAATTTGATAGAAGAAATATATATCTTGAACATTCGACTTTCCTAAACTTCCTTCCAAATTTTTTGTCCATTTCTTGAAATGTCCCCTATGCTAAATGTCATCAAATCGGCCATCCTTTAAGGAGCTCTTAAGGATGAACCCGTTTGCAGCGCCACCTACCGTGACTAATCCAGTTAATTAGATACTGAAACTCCCACAAAAAATGTCATCAAAATCGACCCATCCGCTTACGAGTTGTGAATTTGATTGCAATGCCACCTACCGGGACTAATTTTGAATCTAAACCACTCAGTTACTTTCTCAAACTAACACAAAAAAGTGGGGCAGGTCGCTAGTTATACATATAAACATTTTATAATATTTATTTTTTCTACTCCTATTCTATAATTTGTTAATTAAATGGCAATTTCTAGTTTCATAATGATACTCATTATAACACTGGTTTTCATTATGAAACTGAAAAATTTGACCAATAAAAACCAAGTAGTCAGACTCAATATTTTCTGTAGAATGTTTGACAGTGTTTTATGACAATCTTTTACGTTTTTCAAAAAGGTAAATACCTTCCACTTTTTAAAAGAAATGTGTCGAGCGACGAAGAGTTTTCATACACATATTCAATTCATAATGCAAATAATGAAATCCATATTAATTTGCCCTCTTTATATACGAGTACAATAGTATATTGTGCAACAAGTGTGGAAAGTTCAACTTTTCTCACGAGTGCCGCAAACACACGAGTGAGAAAAGTACTTTCCCCACATGTTGCACACTATACTTTTTCTACAACAGCACAAGCTGTGACCAAAGTGTACACGCCTTTAATTTTATGACGACTTTTCTAAATATACCAAAAGTACACTTTTGAAGATGTGTCAGAAAAATTTAAATACTTTACTTGTATTCTTTAAATTTGTGCAGTTGTAGAAAAAGTATAGTGTGCAAAATGTGGGGAAAAAACTTTTCTCACTCTTTTGTTTGTTTGTGTTTGCACAAACTTCCACACTCGTGAGAAAAGTTGAACTTTCCCCACTTGTTGCACAATATACTATTTTTCTACTAGCAAGCGGAAAAGTCCACTTTTCCGCACTCTTTTTTAGTGTGGAAAGAGTCACTTTTCCGCACTGGTGCGGAAAGTGAAATTGCCAAGCTCTTAGGGAGTATACTCTAATTGGAATATTTAAAATATATATTTTTTATGGTTGTATTTTACCAAATGACTGAAAAATTGAGAAATTTATAATAATTTTTAATAAAAAAAAACGTATTTTTCATTGGCCCTTATCAAATGATTGGCAAATCATAATAATTAATTTGTTGATACGTATTTAATGATAAATGTTTCTCTATGTTAACTTTTGAGCTTTTTTCCGCATGCTGGTAGAAAAAATAGTGTACCTAACACGTGCGTAAAGCGACTTTTCCGCGCGTGATTGTTGAATTCAAATAAAATGTCTTGTTCGTAGAAAAAATATTGCATGCAACTCTCATATAATGGTTATTAATATACTCTCGCATTAACCATGCATACGTATCACGATAAATACTTGTGTATTAACATTGTCTATTAATAACCATCATTACATGATCGTTGCATAATATATTAATTACATCTTGGGTTGGTTTTAATAGGAATTTCTAAGGATCTCCCATTTTTTCCAGTAATAAATATAGCTTTCTAACGTCAAAGGAATTTTTGAAATCGGTCCAATAGTTACATACCAAAATACAAATATTTCCTCTTTATAATATTAGGATAGAAAAGTATAGCTTACTTTACATACCTAACTGATAGTTGTGAAATGTACAGTTTTCTAATCATTGCAAACACACTGATATGTAGGTAAGGTATATTTATTGACAGATATTAGATATTCCGAAGCACTCCTTATCTGTGCTCTCCATCTATCTCGCACGTGTTTAATCACACAAAATAAAGAACTTATTATTAGTAACGGGGTCTTATCTCACTAAGTTTCGTAATATTCAACAATTGCTGACGTCTTTATTTTGTCATCTGCCAATTTTTATCTGGGAAAATAACTAATCTACAAGTGTGCATTAATGATAATTTTAATGAGCATTCTACTCTTCTCTACAGCTTGAAGGTGTTTTATTCTCAATTTAAATTGTCGCTTTCTATTTCCCCTGTATTCCAGTCAAATATATATACACATTTTCTATCAAGGGTATATTCCAACTGGCATGTTTCAACCGTTTTGGAATCGTATCAAGTACCTACTGAATTAGAACTGCATAATAAATGTCATAGAAATAATACATTTTTCATTTATAATAGTTGTTTATAATATTATAATAGTTATTTATCTAGAACTGTCATGTAACGTGTACGATTTGACACTATTTTCAGTGTCATAATGACGTTTATTACCGCACTAGTGCGTTTTTGAATACATTACCGCACTAGTGCGATAATAAGAATCAAATCAAGAAAAATATTAATACCAGAAATATATATTTTTTCTACTAGCGTGCGGAAAAATCCACTTTTCCGCACTCTTTTTAGTGCGGAAAGAGTGGAAAAGTAAATTTGTTAAGTTTTTGGGGAGTATACTGACATTTGAACATTCAAAATATATATTTTTATGATTGTAGTTTTCCAAAAAATTGAAAAATTAAGGAATTTATTAGAATTCTGCTATAATTTTTATTAAAAAAAAGTATTTTTCAACAATTTTTCAATGGCCTTGGTATAAGCCTCATCATATGAATGTCAAATAATAATTAATTTGTTGATATGTATTTAACAATAAATGTTTCTTTATGTTTACTTTTGGGCTATTTTCCGCATGCTAGTAGAAAAAATAGTGTACCTAACACGTGCGTAAAGTGACTTTTCCGCACGCGCTTGCTGGCCGAACTCCACTAAAGCGTCGGTCGGCCATCTGTAATAGCGTGCGGAAAAGTATCACTTTCCGCACTAGTTAGGTAAACTACTATAAAATAACACAGGAAGCTGCATTTTCAATATCCGAAGGGAGATTGTCTTCGCTTGAACTTATTTTTATAGATTTTTGTTCATTCAAATTTGACAATTTGAGGACATAACTATACTATAATTTATTTTATTTCCTCAGCTTTGTTTGTCTTTGCTGTTATATGGTCACAAAATATTATCTACAGTACCTCGTGTTTGCAGTCAATATTAATAACAATACGTTGGTTTGAAGTTTTTTTTCAATAAAATTTTATGATTTATTGTTAATAATACTAATAAACAGTTGCAGATAAAATTTTGTACGTAATACGTGGGATAGGAATTATTAATGCACTTTATGTGATAAAAAAAACTTCACATGCGTGCGTTAATAATGTCCATATCCCACTAGTTACGTAAATAACTATTAAATCATTGAATCATTACGAACTTCAATGAAAGTAAAGTATATTTCACAATATTTCGTTAACTCGCTATCTGGTCTTAACTTTAATAATAGACATTTATAAATCCCTCATTGTACAGTAAACACAAATTCGTAGTCTGTCAAATTTAGACACTAGAACTAAATATTATTTTACCAGTCAAATACCTATTTAAGTTTTCGAAGAAACGACTACCAGGACTACCTGCTATGGATTTCCTAATAAGTACATACCTACTTTTGCACAACCCTGTATTGACACACTTTGTAAGTTTCTAAATATTAAAGTTAGTGAGTGTAATCTTGGTAGGAGCCAGCTTCAAAAGCTATATCGGTAGGAAGTTTTTATTATAATTTGTACATTTTTCAACTTTCAACGGAAATACCTGTTCAAGATAAAGCAATAAATAGGTAGGTAGGTAGGTAATAACTGGGTATTTTTTCTTTATTATAAACAGCTGCTATTATAATTACTGATAAACTGTTATACGTTTTAAAAATGCGATTAAAACATTTATTTTCCCACAAACTGAATAAAAAAACCTCGATAAATAGCATTTTATCTTTAAAATACACAGTTAGTAATAAACTGTTATCGTTAAACAAACAAAATACCTAGTGATAAAATCTACTACGTGCAAAAAAAAACGATACTTCTTTCCGTCATTCGGAGGTCAAACGTTCTATATTTGTTTCCGAAGCATGTTTTAGTAGCAAGAAGTTTTAGTAGTTATAAAAATAGCCTCCTCCATAAAATCCAATGACTCAGGCAAAAGCAAAGCCTTTTTATCGAGAGAGACGGAATGAGAACCGTGTTCGTACAACGTAATAGCGGTGAGAGGGGAACGCTACACGGCTGTCGCAGTAGGTTGTGATGTGAGGGGAACGCAGTAAACCTTTCGAAATGCTTCTAGCGGATAAAACGGAGACGTTTACATTTTACACAGAACCATCGCAGTGTAATGTAATTTCTACGTTCTCCGCTACGATCAGCGATCGATGCGAATGCGGAACGGGGACTTAAAATACGGGGCCAACGATCTGTGTATTTTACACTGCGCAATTCACGTACGTTCCCCTGCTTCTCTGCTTTCCGAACCACTTTAGTAATTTAGGGGATATATTTATCTCTCTCTCCATTTACTTGGGTGTGGCAGACCCTTTTCATTCCCCTTTTTTGTGTTCGTTTATAGCTTTTATGACGATATTTGGAATTCAGGATGAGTTTTCAAGGCCTTCAAAGCCTTTCGTTTTTGTCAAAACGTATTGTTGTAGGTATTATACCTAGCTACTTATTGTTTGTAGATTTTATCAGGCGACGGCAAGTTTACGGAACGTTATGTTATTAATGCACAGTAAAATTAATTTATGCTATATTTAAAACAGTAAAAAAATGCTTTATACCTATTTTACATACAAATTGATTTTATTGTTTTAGCTATTCCTGAATAGTTAAATAAAACCTTACACAAGCTTTTGCACTAAATGACACTTAATTCTTTTTTCTACCGCTTAGTTCAATATATACCATAAGAGCTCTCATCCTTATCAAACAAATTCATAGACCAAGATAGTTTTTGATATACCTATGCATGGGGTGTTAAAATTGAAAATACCTAAAGTACCTACATATAAAGTTTGTCCAGAATCAATTGCAGTTGCACACAAACGTGTTAATCACTAGCTATAGGTACTACAATTATTTTTGGACACACTTCGCCATAGTATATGGCAAAATTACCATATTTCGTTATCACTTATGAAGGGTGAATGAAAAAATATAATAAAATTGAGCAGCTGCAATAAAGTGATATAAAAACAGGTCTGATATTTTACGTTATAAAGAAAGCCTTGGGAAGAAACTTGAACATTTAAAGATGAAATGGTAAATGGTGCAGTGTTAAGTTCCGTGAATGCCTTTGTCAATTTTTGACGCTATTGTATTACGGATTTTAAGACAAAAGATAAAGGAAATGATTGCTCGGCTCGATCACGCTTGAGCTCAAATCGCTGTTTGAATGGAATAGTTGTTAACTGGAGAAGTAGATGCGAAAATCTGTTGGTAATACTAATAACATTGTCTATAAACATATGACAATGATATAGATGATATAGACAATGGTAATAATAACTATAGACAGTGACTATAGCAAGAATTCTTGTTATAGTCACTGCTATAGATCAATTACAAGGTGTATTATTCCAAACAAATTAAATTTTCACTATTGCAGTTGTTGTTTAATGGGATTGGAAAAATATACTATAATTAGTGAATATGATTAGATGACTATTAAGACAAGTATGACATAGACTCGGGTGCCTTTATATAGCCAGTATATATACAGTGTGTAAAAGCCAAATGGAATAAATTCATTATTTCGGTTACTGTACATATTTATAAAAAGTCCCGAAACACGTCAAATTTAAATTATAACTTGACATTCTTTAACGTGAAAATGCAACCCCTACCTTCAACCCCCTTAGAATGACAGGTACAACCCCCAATTTTTTAAATGGGAAGTATAGGCTTGTGATATATCATTTGAAAGGTCTCTTCATTCTCTATTCAAAAATGTTATTGTTTTTAAATTTAATGCAAAAATTAACATAAAAAAAATTAATATCATGTTGTTACCGAAATTCGCTAAAATATACTCGGAACTTATTACAATATTACTTAAAACTTATTTCCCGTTTAGGTCTTGATAATGAGAAAGTGAACAAAAACCGTAGCAATGTGGTTTTTAGATGGTAACCATTAAAAAACTTTAAAGAATTTCCGTGGCAACGCTATTTTAACAAGCAGTAGTAAATTGTTTTATTTAAGTTGTCATTGTTGTAATTTAAGTATAAAGTTTGTTCAATTCAATTCTGAAAAATGGTTAGATTAACGGAAATGCATAAAATAACAGTTTTACAAATGATTGGTTACGGAGATAACATCCGAACACAACAGGAAGTAACTCGCCTATTTCATGAGAAATTTCCTAATTTACCGCCTATATCCCAAGGAACAATAAGTAAAATAGAAAAGCAGTTTCGCGAGTTTGGTCATGTAAGGCAGATAAAAAAAGCAGCTGCTAATGCACTGAGTGATGAACTCAAATTAGATGTGTTGCTTGAGTTTCAGGAAAACCCACATACATCGAGTAGACAGGCATCCACTACATTCAATGCTAGCCATACATCGATAGCAAACATATTAAAAGAAAATAAATTGCATCCGTATAAGATGATACCTACTCAGGAGCTCATGGAAGACGATTTTGATAGGAGAACTTTTTTTTGTGAGCAAATGATGGACATGTTGGATAACAATATTATCCAATTAGAAGACGTTATGTTTTCTGATGAGTGTACTTTTTTACTTAACGGTCATGCTAATCGGCAAAATTGCCGCTACTGGTCCACGGAAAATCCTCACTGGATGAGACAAGAACACACTCAATACCCTCAAAAGGTTAATGTTTGGGCAGGGATTGTAGGGAAAAATATAATTGGTCCCTTTTTTATTGAGGGCAACTTGAATGGCAACAATTATTTGGCACTACTTCAAAATGATGTCATTCCAACGTTGGCAAATTTATATCCTGATCCAGGTAATCCTCAAGTTCCAGCGAATACGATATGGTTTCAGCAGGATGGAGCACCACCACATTACCAACTTAATGTACCTCGATACAATATTTCCCAATCGGTGGATAGGGAGGCGAGGATCGATTGAATGGCCAGCGCGATCACCTGATCTTACATTATTAGATTTCTTTTTATGGGGATATGTGAAGAGCCATGTGTACAAAACTAAACCTTCTGATTTAAATGACTTAAAAGAACGAATAACGCTTGCGATTAGGTCGATCACGCCTGATATGTTAAATAATGTTAGAAGACAGTTTTATTTGAGATTAGGATGTTGCCAAGACGTTCGCGGAGAACATTTTGAACATCTACTTCATTAACATTCATAGTTCTTTTTCGTGTTCTACATTTTATTACGTTTTGCATTACATTTTAGTTTTTGATTGTATTGTAGCGAATTTCGGTAACAACATGATATTAATTTTTTTTATGTTAATTTTTGCATTAAATTTAAAAACAATAACATTTTTGAATAGAGAATGAAGAGACCTTTCAAATGATATATCACAAGCCTATACTTCCCATTTAAAAAATTGGGGGTTGTACCTGTCATTCTAAGGGGGTTGAAGGTAGGGGTTGCATTTTCACGTTAAAGAATGTCAAGTTATAATTTAAATTTGACGTGTTTCGGGACTTTTTATAAATATGTACAGTAACCGAAATAATGAATTTATTCCATTTGGCTTTTACACACTGTATACAATTAAAGCACGGTAGTGGGAAACAGAGTATATTATACGATGAGTATTTAATGAGTATGAATATTACGAAATGAATAGGTACGAGTGTTTTATAGCGTATTCGACTATCTATTGCTAGCACGGTGCTGCAAGTGCGGTTACAAAAAGAGCTGGCGCAGAAAATACTAAATTAAAAGTATGCGGAGTGGTATATGGTACCTCTGTGGTTAGTCCTTTACGAGTGAACGAAGATTACAGAATTTCTAGCTTTACTGAAATTTAAAAAAATAGAAACTCAATTTTAGTCACCAACATTTAAGGGTGATATCTCGGAAAGGGGTGGGCTGAGAGAATTTCGTTATAGGAAAGACCCATCTTTATTTCATACGAACAATCACCTCCTAAATTTTGTCGCATCAATTTAGAAACACCCTGTATATGATCATGGCATATTAATTGTTACAAAAATATGTATTGGTATTTAAAACTGTTGTTACTTCTTTATATCCTTTTTTGCAAAAGACATAGTTAGTTTACCTTTTGATAAAAATATTATTGAAAATGTAAATATTTTATTGATATTCGACATACTGTTTTTATATATAATTCCTGACTGAATTTATTTGTTCATGTTTGTACATTTTATTCCTACTCTTTGCTAGTAAATTAAGGCAAACTCATAGCAGGGTGAATTCTGCAAGCCGGTGGGGAATATTTTCCATCGGTTGTAAACTGACTATAGGATCACATATGCATCTCTGGTACCTATGGTGGCCAAATATCAGACAATCCTCTGCTATGCTAAAACTAAGCAAGGTCCAAAGACTTGCATGCATTGGCATTACAGGGGCAATGAGGACTACTCCTACAGCGGCTCTGGAAACAATGCTAGACCTTCCTCCGCTACATTGTGTCATAATGTGCGAAGCAAGGGCAGCACTAGCCCGACCGATCAGACCATGACGTGGCACATGGGAGAGGACACACAGAGATAAGGCATGTGGATGATGACATTTTCAAAATGCCAACAGACCACATGACCACCAAATATATCTTTAGCAAGAACTTCGAGATTGTCATCAAAGATCGAAAGGAGCTTGAGGAAGAGAACGCACCACCACTTAGTAGAGCGAATGAACTGATCTGGTATACAGAGTACGGACGAATCAAAAAATGAACTCGGCACCGGAGCGGGCATATACAGCAAGACGAGCAAATATGAAGGGATCGTCTCGCTTGGCAAATACACTTCTGTATTTCAAGCAGAGGTCTATGCAATACATGCATGTGCAAGGGCTAATAATATGAGAGCCTACAACAACAGGCAGATCAGGATCTACAGTGACAGGCAAGCCGCCCTTAAAGCACTTCAGAGCTATAGGGTGACATCTCGGCTAGTATGGGAATGCGGCGAAGAACTTAGAAGAATGGCGACTCGGAAGAGTGTAACACTGGAGTGGGTCCCAGGTCATAAAGGAATCGCAGGCAATGAAAAAGCTAACGAGCTCGCAAGAGTAGGATCGTCAACTCTGATGAACGGACCCGAACCTGCTGTGGGCATCCCCAGATGCTTAACGAGGTCATGGTTAAAAGGGTAGTTGTAAGAACAACACAATAAAAACTGGAAGAATACGACCAGGCAAATACATGGGAAGATATTCATAAAAGAACTATCAGAAAAAGTAGCGAAAGAACTGCTCTCAATGAGCAGGAACAAACTACGCACCATAACGGGGCTACTTACGGGACACTTTTCCACAAAGTAGCACCTAAACAAAATAGGGCTGTACAACGGAGACGTAAGGAGATGTAAAAAGGATACCGAAACAGCTCTGCATATACTATACAACTGTGAGTCGCTGGACCACAGAAGGCAGAAACTGTATGGTAGACCCCAAATGACTCCAGAAGACTTCTACAACCAACCAGCAAAGAGCATGTATGAGCTAATACAGGGAACGGAATGGCTGAATAGGTTGTAGTCAGAACACTAGGATTATCCACAATAAGACCAGGAGGCTGAGGTGGTACCGGCGAAGGGACGGCTCCTTGGAAAAAAAAAACTGACTATTTAACCGATTGATTATATTTTCTACTGGCTGGGGTCATCTACCAGCCATGGGGGACAAACTTCCATCTACGAGGAGCAGCTTTCAGCCTTAATTTTCAAGAGACATAGATTAAATGTCATTCATTATTTTTCTAAATATTGTCCTCTTTCTCTTTAGAAGTTGGTTATCTTTTCAAAAGACATAGGTAAGCAATGTAGTTCCTCATTTTTCTAGATATTCTCCCTGGTCTCATTTTACAAGATGTTAGGTATTTTTTCAAAAGATATAGGGAAGCTATGTCGTTCCTCATTTTTATAAATATTCTCCTTCGTTTCTTTTTACAGCTTGGTTATTTTTTCAAAAGACATAGGTAAGCTATATCCTTTCCCATTTTCATAAATATTCTCCTTCGTTTCTTTTTACAACGGTTATTTTTTCAAAAGACATAGGTAAAAGCTATGTCGTTTCCCATTTTTCTAAAAATTTTCTTCCGTTCCTTTCACGAATTGGTTATTTTTTCAACAAACAACTGTAATGATATTCATTATTTTAGATATTTAGTAATATATATTTCACA
>CAJUYG010000557.1:136545-162151 GCA_910591675.1 Galerucella calmariensis | reverse complement strand
AAAAAAAAATATCTCATACATTTTTGTTGATGAATGAATTTGACAACTCTATGCATGGTATTATAGGTTCAGATTTCTTTAATAAATATGCTGCATGTATAGACTATGAAACATTTTTATTTACTTTCTGGATAGACGGTTTCAAAATTTCACTTCCAATGCACTCTAAACAATTATCTAATATACTAATTCCGCCAAGATGCGAAATAATTAAATTTTTTCATACTGACATTAAGAATGAGAGTATCGTATTACCAGAACAATTATGCGAAGGCGTTTTTGTAGCCGGAATTTTAGTTAAGCCTGATAATTGTAATAGAATTCCCGTTAAGATTTTAAATGTTAGAAATGAACCGGTAAATATTAAAAATTTTAGACCAAAATTAGACAAATTAGAAAATTACAATTTAGGGAAAATTAAAAACGGAGATAATTTATCGGTAAGTCGTGCTGATTCATTGTTAAACTGTTTAAAATTGAATTATTTACATAACGAGGAAAAAAGTGCAATTGAAAAGCTTTGTGTCAAATATTCCGATATTTTTCATTTAGAAAATGATCCTTTAACTGTTACAAATATTTATAAATCAGATATACCTCTAAAAAACCCAGCTCAATCGGTTTTTGTTAAACCGTATCGGTTACCCTTTGCCCAAAAAGATGAAATTCATCGTCAAGTAGACAAAATGTTAAAAGACGGTATTATAGAGGAGACGAGATCAAAATTTTCGTCGCCTATATTACTTGTTCCAAAGTCATCGTTGAATGAGAATAAAAGATGGAGATTAGTTTTAGATTACCGATTATTGAACAAACAAATAGAAGATGATAAATTTCCGTTACCTTCAATTACGGATATTTTAGACTCCTTGTCCGGTGCTATTTATTTTTCCCATCTTGACCTTTCCCAAGGATATTATCAAATAGAATTAGACCAACTCAGTCGACCCTGTACAGCCTTTAGCACAGACCGAGGGCAGTACCAAATGACCAGATTACCTCAAGGATTAAAAATTAGCCCTTCTTCATTTTCACGAGCTATGACCATTGCAATGTCGGGATTAAATTACGATTCTTGTTTCATATATTTAGATGACCTTATAGTATTCGGTAATAACTTAATAAATCACAACAAAAATTTATCTAAAGTTTTCCAACGATTAAGAGACGTAAATTTAAAACTTAATCCAAATAAATGTGAATTTCTGAAAAAAGAAATTTTATATTTGGGACACACTATTTCGGCAGAAGGTGTCTCACCAGACCCTAGAAAAACCGAAATCATAAAAAATTATCCTGTTCCCAAAGACTCCAATGAAACTAAGAGATTTGTAGCATTTGCTAATTATTATAGAAAATTTGTCAAAAATTTTGGAGATATTGCTAGACCTTTAAATGAATTAACAAGAAAAGGGGTACAGTTTGAATGGACCCCAGAATGCCAAAAATCCTTCGAAATTTTGAAACAAGCCTTACAAAATCCACCTATTTTACAGTTTCCGAATTTTTCAGAAAATAATTGTTTTATCTTAAATACCGATGCCTCAGGTTATGCCATTGGTGCCGTTTTGTCTAATGGAAATGATAAACCTATTGCATATGCCAGTAGAGTCTTAAACAAAAGTGAGAAAAATTATAGTACAATTGAAAAGGAACTTTTAAGTATATGTTGGGCAGTAAATCACTTCAGACCGTACCTGTATTCTAGACGCTTCGTTATATATAGTGACCATCGTCCGCTTTTGTATCTTTTTGGAATGACAAACCCTTCAAGCAGACTTACTAAATTTAGGTTATTGCTTGAGGAATACGACTTTACAATAAAATACGTTAAAGGTAAAAATAATGTAGTAGCAGACGCTTTGTCCCGTGTCGAATTATCGTCGGATGATTTGAAGGAGATGAAGCCAAATATGAAAGAAACTACTTATATGGTAACTAGAGCACAGGCAAAGCTAGCAAATGAAAATATTGTTGGTAGTCTTGATTCTAATCTAGAGAAAAGGACTGATCACCCTGGACTCATAGAATTATTAAGGCGACCAAAGTATTCTTTTCAACTTTGTCCTATGTTACAGAAAGATTTTGAGAAAATAGTAAGAAATAAAAAATATGATTATAAAATAGGGAAATTAATTTTAATTGAAAATTCGCGAATAATTTACATAAATCAGAATACTCTATCATCGTTAGACTTAGGTACTACGTTGAGAGATCTGAAAATAATGTGTAATAAATTTAATATTCCGGAATTAATTATTGTAAAAGATGAAAAGTGCATGTACTTATTAAATGAACTTATAAAATTCCCTGAAAAAATAAAGAAGTTTGATTTAAAAATATCAATTGTAAAATCTAACGAAGAAGTTTTAGAATTAGAAAAAAGACAAATAATATTAAACGACTATCATTTGTTACCTACCGGAGGTCATGCTGGAATAAATCGTATGTTTAATAATATAAAGAAAACATATTTCTGGCCAGGCCTGCGGAATGATGTAGAAAGTTTCGTGAAAAAATGTGATGATTGTCAACGACACAAGCATTCACAGCGAAACATTGAGCCACTGAAAATCACTACCACTGCTAAATCAGCTCTACAAAAAATATATCTCGATTTGGTAGGTCCTTTAGAGCAGGATATCGATAATAACAAATACATTTTAACTTTACAATGCGAATTGAGTAAATTTGTTGAATGCTACGCTATTACAAATAAGGAATCTTATACAGTAGCAAAAACATTTGTTGAAAATTATATTTTGCGATATGGGGTTCCTGATGAAATTGTAACAGACAAGGGCACAGAATTTTTGTCGTCTATTTTAGAAGAAACGTGTAAACTTTTAAATATCAAACATTTAAACTCAACCGCTTATCATCACGAAACTTTAGGGTCTTTAGAAAACTCACATAAAAATTTGGGAGCTTATTTACGTATGCAGGTAGCTAAACAACCAAATTCGTGGAGTTCATGGGTGCCTTATTGGAGTTTCTCTTACAATAATACTGTTCATACTGAAACCAAATATACACCACACGAACTTGTATTTGGAAAAACAGCTACTTTGCCATCTAACTTAACTGATCAAATTGATACTATTTATAATTTTGATGATTACCCTATTGAACTGAAATATAGAATTCAAACAGCTTGTGATGATGCGAGAAATAATTTAATGTTATCAAAAGACAAAAGGAAAGAAAGGTATGATAAGAAAACGAAAATTGTAAATTATAAAGTAGGCGATAAAGTTTTATTAAAAAACGAGGCTGGGACTAAGTTGGAACCATTATTTAAGGGTCCATATATAATTATTGAAGAAAACTCCCCTAATGTAGTTATTAATGTTAATGATAAGCTTATAGAAGTACATAAAAATAGGATTAAGTTATATCATGAATAATAAATAATTTAAAAAAAAAAAAAAATGTTTATAGACGTCTAAACATTTTTTTTCTCGCCCTTTGGAGGTGTAATGATATTCATTATTTTAGATATTTAGTAATATATATTTCACAATTTCCTCTATCAAGTGCATCGACTTCAGGTGTAGTATTATTGACCTGTGTATACTGTTTAATCAGCAATAAGACTGTTGCTACCTGAAGTACTTTACGCTGATAGATCGATTTTGATATAATGTTTTAGGTTAAATGGATTATTGTAGATTATTATAATTTGTGCATTCAACTAGTGTAGAAGTAAATAAAATTAGGTTTTATAACAAAATGTGTTTAAATTATTAAAGTCTAATTAAAGAGAAGTTAGTTTATCACACAACAAACTACCAACTTTGTTGCTTACGATTGACTTTTTCCCGCACGGATGCACGCATTACCACACTGTGGGAAAGTGCTCGTTCCTAGGCTGTTCGTTTCCAGATGGGGAGGGCGCGCTTATGTGCTTTTCGTTTGTTAAATGGGTATGGGTTAACAAGTAGGGGAAATTGTTGCCCAGTATGGGCTGTCAAAATATCGTATAAGCCGAAGCAGTTACATGTAAAATGGCTCTATTTAATTTTCATACTTTCCTTTTACGAGTTTTCTTGCGTACGTAATTCCCCATTTTTCTGAATATTGTCCTCCATTCTTTTCACGAGCTGCTAATTTTTTCAAAACACATAGGTAAGCTATATGTCGTTTCTAATTTTTCCAAATATTCTTCTCAATTTCTTTTACGAGTTGGTTATTTTTTCAAAAGACATAAGTAAGCTATGTCGTTCCTCATTTTTCTAGACATTTTCCTCATCTTTTACGATTTACTAATTTTTTCAAAAGACAGGTAAGCTATGTAGTTCCTCAATTTTCTAAATATTTTCCTCAAAATCTTTTAGGGATTTGGTTATTTTTTCAAAAGACATAGAGGTAAGCTATGTCCTTCCTCATTTTTCTAAATATTGTCCTCCCCTCCTTTGTCAAGTTTTCTATTTCCTCGACATTGGAAAGCTTTTTATTTTTTTTAAGACCTTCCAGAAAATATACACTTTCTGGACAATTTTTCGTTCAGAAAATAACGTTTTGCCGTTCTAGACCGGAAAATGGACGCTATATGGACCGGAAAAAGCTTTTTTTCAAGACCGACCAGAAAGTGTACACATTCTGCCCGGTCTTGTAACGTAAATTACTATTTTTTTAAGACCGACCAGAAAATATACACTTTCTGGACAATTTTTCGTCCAGAAAATAACGTTTTGCCGATCAAGACCGGAAAATGGACCCAAGCTAGGAACCGGAAATAGTTATTTTCCTAACAAGTGCGGAAAGTGATACATTCTCGCACGCGACGGCAGTTGACCCCGGGCAAGCGGTCAAGGACGGGAAATATACTTTACGCATGAGAGGAACATTATTTTTTCTACGATCGTATACACAAAAAAGTATACCAACCCATTTTTCAAAAGTTATTTTATTTCAACATACATATTATACAAAGCGTCAACCAAAAACTATTAATTATGATAAATATTAATATTAAAAACACAATTTGTTGCGTTCTGTAAATTACTTAAAATTGCCGGTCCAGTGGAGTTATTTGGTGTTAACTGGTAAGTAGATGACGTCGATGAGGATGGCATCGGTTGCAGTTTGCGGGTCACATACAGTTGACGATCAAGGTGTGACGGCAACGGTTTTAAGTCATTTGTAGATGAAATAATTTTATTTGATATATTTTTCTTATATCAAACTCGGGTGGTTTGATGGTTGTTTTGTGACACTAATTCAAAGAATGTACAGGGTTGTATCAAAATATATTACTTAATTATTTTATATTTTCAAAAAATTAAAAATGCAACAAAAAGCTAGAAAAGATATAGATTTTATTTGATGGACTATTTCGTAAATATTTATTTACCTGTTGTAACAATAGTTATAACTTCCGAAGTAAAAAACTATCTATAAATTATATTTGCATAATTTTACTTTCCCGCACTAGTGCGGGAAATTGACACTTTCAAAACTAAAATGCCTGCGGGAAAGTGGGTTAAAACGCACGGTCGTGGAAAATAGCTATTTACCTAACAAGTGCGGAAAATGAATTTTTCCGCACGAGTCTACCGTTCACCGAACGACTCGTAGCGGAGTTCGGTGAAGCAGCCGAGTGCGGAAAAACATTTTCCGCAAGTGTTAGGTACAATAGTTTTTCTACGAGCTTGAGGAAAGTCAACAGAACTAATAAAAAGTTGAGATATTTTTATCTGATTATAAGTGCTCATAGTTTATTTAGAAACATATTTTATTAGATTATTGATAAAGTAAACATGAAGTAAAATATTATTAACAATAATAGTTACATGTCAAAATCTAATACCTAATTATTTATATTATAATTTATTGTAAAAGTACAAAATTATAATGCTAGTTGCTTTGTTGAATGGCTGTAATTTTGGATCTGTTGATCTTTGCTGTTCTGGGATAATAATGTCAGTCGAATGTAGTTCATTTTCGAATTCCTGTTCAAGTAGGTACTTGGGTCTGGCTGTATGTCAGTGGGGGCGATAGAGCTGCTGGTAGTGGCTGATTGCGGTCTGAATATCTTGCTTGCAATACACTTTTCAAATGAGTGTGGAAAATTCAACCTTCCGCCCGCTCGTAGAAAAAAGCTTTTGCCGGTCCCTGACGTCCATTTTGTTTTAATTTTTCCAATCGATCTTTCATAATACAATCTACCTTGATTTCGTTACTATGGTAACAACGTTTCGATATATTGTCGAGTGATGACAGTTCGTTGATTTTTAATTTGTCGTTTTTATGTCAAACTTATTATTTTATCTGGTTTTAGTTTTGTTAATCACTTTGTTATAAAAAGTAAAATAAAGAATTGAATGTATATCGAAGTGTTCGTCTAAAAAAAAATATTGTACGTCACGCACCCGAAAATAAGTGTTTTCCAGGTCTCACCTAAGTTTCCAGGAATCTACTTGTCTCGACCTGAAAAACACTACTTTCCGGTCTTGTAACGTAAATTACTATTCATGTATACCAACCTTGTTACTTACGATTGACTTTTTCCCGCACGGAAGCGTACGTAGTATCACACTGTGAGAAAGTGCTCGTTTCCTAGGTTGTCGGAAAGCCTCGCTTGCAAAACGAGCAGTCATCCCGATGGGGCGAGTCCGCTTAAGTGTTTTCCGAATGGGTATGGACTGACAAGAAGGGGAAATAGTTGCCCAGTATGGGCTATCAAAATAACGTAGATGCCAAAGTGGCTACATGCAAAATGGCTAGACTTAAAAGATATGGACTAACAATTTTTTTCAGCGCTTCCTTTTCAGTACACCAACACTCTCTTACAGACTTCATAGATTCCATTGAATTTTTAATGAATTTTTTAATTTTGTTTGATTTTCTGTCCCAGGAATTTTTTTAGGAATGGATTTATTTGGAATATATCAATATATTTAAACTTGGCTGATAGGCCTATCTCTAAATCCTTATATTATTTGGTTAAGTGTTATGTGCATGTTTATTTTCTGAACTGCATGGGTTTAATATTTGCATACTCAAGCTTGAGTAAGATGGGGGTTGGTAAAGTAGTGGTGATATATTGGGTTTAATTCTAAAATATCTTTGTTTGTAATATTTTTGGTCAAAATATTGTAATAAATATGTGGGTACCTAGATGTTAATATTTTGTTGATATTTGATTATGACATACAATTTTTTAAAATTGTTGTTTGAATTTATTTGTTCCTGTTTGTATATTTTTATTACTGCACGTTGCTAGTAAAGACAAACTTCTGGCAGGGTGCAGTCGGTAGAAAACATACTGTAAGCCGGTGGGGAATATTTTCCGTCGGTTGTATACCGACTATTTGACCGATTGATTATATATTTTCTACTGGCTGGGGTCATCTTCCAGCCATGGGGGACAAGCAGCCATCTACGGGATCAACTTCGAGCCACAATTACTCACATTTTTTAATATAATGCTTTTTATCTTCTGTAAGTTCCTTGTGGCATTATTTATTATTTTTTCTCTTATTTTTTTGGGAATGAAACCACAATAATGTTTATTATTTTTTTATTTCGACGTTTCGGTAGCGTTCCAGCTACCTTTGTCAAGATTAAATAATGATAAAATAATTTTTGGTCCCTATCTGACACAACGAAAAAAATATGACAACTAGAAATAAAACAATAAAAAACATTATTGTGGTTTCATTCCCAAAAAATGAGAGAAAAAATAATGCTTTTTGTGTACTCTGTCAACTTCAGTTTTACCATAGAAAATATAATAGGTATTGGTCTATAATTCTATATTCACCTTTTTCGTTAATTGATTGCGAAATTAAAGTAATGTTTCTTGTAGGTATTATTTGTGGTTTAATTTCCCAATAAATTAATGAAAAAAAATCATGAATACCTCTACCCTCTATCAAAGATTACAAAATAAAAATATTTTTATTTTTATTCTGTAATCTTTGCCTCTACTTCAAGGAACATACAGAAGATAAATTAACGTTCTCAGATGGATCAGGTCTTGCAGAAAAGTTCTTATTATATGCTACTATTAAATACAATATATAAAGGCCTACATATTACAAAAAATTCCTTGAACTTGAACCGTGCCGAAAACTCGGCACAACCTCTGTAAGGAATTAACAGTTCAAGCCAATAGACATATGGAAAAAAAAGATTAGTGCAAGAATTTATATTCTTCAATTTCTCTTAATAAAAAATCTTTATGGTAATAATAAATGTTTGTTGAATCTAACGGAAATACGAACTTAAAAGAAGTAGTCTCCACCACTTGAAAAATTAAGAAGAATAGAAGAAGAAGAATAAAAAATGTTAGGTTAATTAATTGTCATTTCATTTGACAAATTGAAAACAAATATAATTTTACGTCCTCCTACTTATTTACATTTACAATCAATTCAAGTGTAATGTCTCATTTACAAAGTGGAAAAGTTGATATATCATTGATTCAAACAGCTGCAAGGGCAGGTTTGATTAATCTTATTGAACAATGTCCAGGAAAGAAAGCTATTGTGTGGGATAACAGTTTAGCGGGGCCCGTAGGACTTATAGCTCAATATTCCATTCTTAGGGAACATGGTGTTATCAAAATGTTTCCTTTGCGTAATATACCTCTTCCAGAAACGGATGTAGATCATGTTATTTTCATATCCAGACCAAAGCTTCATTTGATGGACTATATTGGTAGGTAGTTTTGTTTATAAAACATAACATAATAAATACAGTCAAAAATGCTGGTGCTCTTTAGACTTACTCTGAATTTATTTTTAGCAAATAATGTACTTGCTGCTAGCAAAATAAAAACAGAAAGTAAGAAACAGTTTCATCTGATATTTGTTCCAAAGAAAAGCTTACTTTGCATAGAAAGACTAAAACACAAGGGAGTTTTTGGTAGTGTAATGGTTATTGATGAATTCAAATGTCAACTATTTCCCTTTGAATCTGATTTAGTTTCAATGGAAATATCAGAAGTGTTTAGGTAAAAAAATACTCAATTATTTTATTTCTCAAGTGCGATTTTTTTATTAGTTGAATTTCACGTATGAACCATATATATAACTGATTTTTATTTAAAAAGTAATACAGATTTATTTATATTTAGAGAGGTCACAATAGAAAATGACCCAACTTACTTATATCAAACAGCACAAGCAATTATTTACCTTCAAAAATTGTATGGTACCATTCCCAAAGTTTGGGGAAAAGGACATGCTGCAAAACAAGTGTGGGACCTTGTAGTTAGACTCCAGAAAGAAAAAAGTAATAACGATGATATGAAAAATCAACAACAATCTTGTATTGATCAAATAATTTTAATTGATAGATCTGTTGATTTAATAACACCACTAGCCACGCAACTCACATATGAAGGTAATTACTTATTTGAATAATAGAAGATTTCAAAATGTTGGTTATTTTTCATTTTGTAGGACTGATTGATGAAATATTTGGCTTAAATAATGCAACTGCTAATTTTCCCATTAGCAATTTCTTAAGCTCTGAAGAAAGAACTACAGAATCTTTATCAGAAGATAAAAAAGTAATAATTTTGGATTCTGCTGATAAACTGTATGCTGATATTAGAGACAAAAATTTCAATGCAGTGAGTATATTCACAATAACTTAAATAAAAGACAATTTATGTGTTGATTATGTTTGGTAGATTGGTGCTTATCTTTCAAAACAAGCAAAATCAATTAGTGCTCAACTAGAAAACACCCAAGAAAAGTCGGTGCAAGAGATGAAGCTTTATGTTCAACGGCTACCTCAGTTACTTGGAAAAAAGAGACAATTAGCTACTCATACAGCTATTGCAGAATGCATTAAAGAAGTTGCTGATGGATTTGATTTCTTGGATACTTTACAGGTATTTAAGTTGAAATGTAGCTGCCAATTTTGGAATTATCAAAACATAATGTGTTTTTAGGCAGAACAAGAATTTTTAAATTGTATAGAAGTGGATAAACCTAGTCCTTATATTGAAGAACTGATAGCACAGAGTAAGCCATTAGTAAAAGTGTTGAGGCTAATATGTTTACAGTGTATTGCCAGCTCTGGTTTTAAACCCAAAATTATGGAAAGTTATAAGCGAGATTTAGTACAAGTAAGTTTCTTATTTATTACCTCATTGTTAACTATGAGTACCCTTGTATGTTAGTTTGTAAAAATGTTTTCAGTCATTGAATAATAATAGATTTGATACTATTATATCGCCTTATTGTTCAATCAAGAAGAAACAATTACTTCTCAGGCTATCAGCCCCGAAAAACATTGAATTGCACTTCTAAGTTAAATGGGGTCGGTATGATCTACAAGATTTAACCAACCATTCTGTTTTGCAATTAGAAGGGACAGCATCACTTGAAGACTGTATTTGCTCCTCATCAGTACAAAATAGATATTCTCCGCCCGGGAGCTCTGAGAGCGTCATTGTTTTTTTGAAAAATATTTTTCGAAAACTTTGAATTAAATCTATTATTCTTTGATTACTAAAAATATCTATTGGTAATTTGCTTTAGTAAATACGACAATTTACAGGAAACTGTTATTTACTTATGTTTTGAGTCATTTAATAGATTTTGTTTTAAACAGTGAACATCCACTCTTCACTTCCTTTCACTTTTTAATTTCCAAACAAGAGACAAAGAATTATTTCAGGTTTACGGTCTTGAAGCTTTACTTGCTATATCAAAATTGGAAAAAGTTGGTCTGCTAAAATTACAATCCAGCACAAGACAGTACACAGTACTGAGAAAGGCCTTACAGTTAACCATGGAAAATACTTCTGAAGTTAATCCTACAGATATAAGTTATGTGCATAGTATTTATGCCCCATTAAGTATTCGGTTAGCCGAACATGTTACAAAAAATGGTGGATTGAAGCAACTACAAGATGTGCTAGGACTTTTACCAGGTACTAATAAGAGTATTAAAATAAACATCTCTAGAATAGATTGATGATCGAACAATTTGTTTTAGGTCCCACTTTAGATGAAACCTCTTCTGTCAATCCTGTTCCGAATTCCGAATCGCCAATGACTGTTTTAGTTTTCTTTATAGGAGGATGTACATTTGCTGAAGTAAGTTTTTTTGGTAAATATAGTATTTTTGATTCAAAGCAAATGTTTTACGATGCACAACTATTAATATATATTTTTTAGATATCGGCTTTGAGATTTCTATCCCAGCAGGAAGATTCGAATGTTGAGTTTGTAATTGGTACAACTAAGCTTATAAATGGAACCACGTTTTTGAATTCAATATTCGAAAATTAAATTGTAACAATTATTCTACTATCCTGTGATATTTTAAGTTTATTGTTTTATAATCAAATTCTATTTTGTTTATAATTGTAGTGACAAAGACCATTTAATATACAAATAAAACTTGCAAAAATGACTTGAAAGAAGCATATTTTTTTGCTACCTATTCCTTCCAATATTAAATTTGTGCTAATACCACAAAGGTGTTTCAGCCTCTCTCTTTGTTAGTTTATATCCTAAAATTTCACTGTGTCCTGGAACCCACACTAAGGTGATGATGTTGCCCAGTTCATTTCGTTTTCCAGGCAGTCCATACCATTGTGAAACTGATGACACAAGATCTGTGTTTTAATTGTTTGACATTAAGATAATCTTTTGCCTTCTATATCTCTGATCAATATTAAACTAAGCACAATTTCTTATGGCTTGAATTTCCACTTGGGAGCGGTTTGCTTGCTTTGTCCAAGCTTTCAGAGAGGTTGATTCCTGGCCATATCCTCGTATCCCAGTCCATTCTACTTTAGAATTATTTGTTTACCATTGTGTGGCATTATTTTCAAGTCTAGTATATAGAATTGACAATTTGGATTTTCTTAATGAAAAATCATGTTAATGTTCACTAAAACTACCATCCAATTCTATATTTTTATAATAGTAAAGAAAGGAAGTAAGAAAGTCTCCAAAGAAGCTGTAATAATTTCTGATTTACTTGTGTTACGAAATTAAATTAAATATATTGATGATATTACTTTATTTTCAACAATTATATTATAATCCAACTAGTACCAATATATCACATTCCATTTACAGTTCATTATTTAATCTCCAAATAGCAATCTACTTCTGATTTTTTATCTTGTAGTCTGACAATGCAGCCTTGATAGCATCTTCTGCCAGCATTGAACAATGTAACTTTACCGGGGGTAATGATAGCTCTTTAGCTATTTCAGTATTTTTTAATTTAAGCGCCTGATCTACAGTTTTACCCTTTACCCATTCAGTAGTATATGAACTGCTAGCAATCGCTGAACCACAACCAAACGTTTTGAATTTAGCATCGATAATTTTACCGTCCTCATCTACTTTAATTTGCAGTTTCATGACATCACCACAAGCAGGTGCTCCTACTAGTCCAGTTCCAACACTTTTATCATTTTTATCCATTGATCCAACATTACGTGGATTTTCGTAATGTTCGATCACATTTTTATGATAGTTTGCTGACGACAGTCTAGCAGGCACACTAAAACTGCGTAGAATTTTAGATGTAACATGTAGAGCCATCACGAAACAAATCTTAGTGAAATGAAATAAGTTATAAAGTTTGTTAACAGTTGTAACTTTTTAATAATCAAACAAAAATATTTCAATGTTCAATGCCAACCACAAACGTCAAAGTCAATAAAAAAAGTTCGTCGTCATTTGATCTAAAGATGGAGCTAGTCACAGAGCTAGTTCTCGACTCACAGATCTACTGAATGTGGGTGGTATCAGACCACAAGGTCATAGAAGTATTTTTGAATGATATTCTAGAATGTAAAATGTCTCCAAAGCAAGAGCAGAATGTGGAATTTTACATTCTTATCACACACACACTCACACCCATATGTAACTAATAAACTAAAATGGATAGATAATTCAATGCAAGATACTGTAGCTGTGGACTTTATTGAGAGGGGACCAGAAGTTGTGAGCTGTATGTCTTACTATAAACAAGACTAATAACAGAAGATCAGGAATATCTACAAATTTCAATTTAAAATGTAAGCGGGACTGATGTCGTCTCCGAACTGCTTTATTTTTGTGATTTATAAGTACTTTCCATTTTTTGCCAATAATTTTCTATAATAATCTACATGCTTTAAATCAGATTGAAGGAAATCGTGTCTAATTTTCATTTTCTTAAAAACCTTTTACATTGAATATCAGATTACAGAGGGGTGCTCCCAGACTCATGCAGAGAATATGTTTAGGACGAAAGATAAAAATTTTTTATTGAAAGGAGTTTGTTACCTTCTACTTTTTATTCAAGTTGACGAGTTATGAATCTATTAATAAAAAAAACTCACTTGTTTAAGTACCGGAGTTGTAGGATGAACTGGAGCATTTATGGGGTAGCTGAGCTAAACATCGGAATGAGGTTGTCTAATAAGTTGAGGTGATCATAAGATGATTCTAGATTAAAGAAATTCAAGAGATAACTGAAAAAGGGATTAAGGTGACTATTGAAAGTTCTTATGTATTTTTGTTCTTGTTCATTTAATTATTTTTCAAAACAAAAATTTAGGTCAATTTTAATATGACATTTTGTATTTACAAAATCATCTCATACAGTTTTTACAGAGAGAAAGTATCTAGATTTACAATGTTTATTTGGCATTTGACATATTCAATTTCAGATTTTTGTCCAAGAAAGACCTCAGTAGTTTCATGTTAATTGGAACCAGCCATGTTTTAGTATTTACTGCTTTCAAGCAACCAAATTTTTGATTATCATTTGTAAAATTGGGCAGTAGTTCAAATGTTTCCCATTTACTTTGTTGTGCATTACTCAATTTTATTGTTACTCCATCAAATTAACATTAAACTATTTAAAGGTCATTTTTAAAGTCAGAATCGAAACAACTTTTGAAAAATATTGAAAAATTACAAACTAATTCAATCAGCTTTAATATTGGCTTAAACTCAAAACTTGTACTGCTCGAGTTTGTTGAAAAACTAGTTGTAATATCAGTGAGTGTCATTTTATATTCACACTGTACAAGATAAATCCAAGCTTCTATAGCAAAAAAACAGGATTTAAAAAAATTATTCTATTCTTAAGTCAGTGATAGCATTTTTTATCATTTATTTGTATTATATTAATTTTTATGCTTTTTAAATAAATGTCCAACATTAAATTACTTAATTTTTCACCTTAATTCAAATTCACTTAAATATTCTTTTAGATTTTATTTGAATTTAAAATATTCGACATGATTAGATTTTTCAAAAAATTGAACAATTTATAATTTTTCGATAATTCATATATCAATACCGAGTTACTTCTTTTGAACTCAGTACTTGGGAATGTTTTTATTTAACACGTTAAAAATTACCCACGTGAAAGAGAACAGCTTGGGTGGGTTAAATTGACATATTTTTCATATTCTAAAATTTATTAGAACCCACTCATTCATATCTCATCACGAAGGAAATTTTTAAAACATTTTCATGAAGAGTATAAAAAAAATCAGTTCCAGAATATTATTACAATAAAATTCAGTTTAGAAATGTAAATATGATCTATTTAAAGGTCTAGGCATGCTCCTTATACAAAAATTTGCGTTAGATGTTTTATTTTTACGAATAGTTTTCTCAGTGGAATCAATACCAGATCCTGCTCTTTCTAACGCAATTTGCCAATAAGAAAAAGTACATTACCCTTTATTCATGTTGTGGTTGCCATTACTCTAGTAAAACACCAAAACGAAACAGAAAAATGTCCATCACACCAAACCAAGAAATAAAAATCACATTCTAAAAAATAAAAATCGATTCTTTGTTAACCCAATAACCCTATTTTTCAGTCGACAATTTAAATGGTTCAGACGTATTAAGTAATGTAACAACCAACTTTTTAACTTATACAAAATACTATAAATATAAGCCAAGAAGAATGCATAACAAAAGGAGGTGAATCAGTTAATTCCAAAATAGTTGAAATTTACAGATTTAGGGATATTTTTTTTTTCAAAAAACTTTTAGAATTTAAAAAAAGTTACTGTAACTTTTTTTAAATTTTGCAACATTATAAAATTTTAGTAGTCTCTTATAATTACAAGCACCACTTCCTTTGCTGCATACTACACTGCATATCCAGTGCTGATTTTTGTTGATATTGTAATTAGTTCATCTTCCCAGCCAAACAGGACGAGTTGGTGGTATCCCAAGTATCGACTACAGAAATATACAAAATTATTCTGTTGCGGAGAAGTAGGAATGTAAGAAAAAGATTTTTTGCAAAAACTATAGTTTCCAAGATAAGTATTACATACTCTTGTGAAAATAATTGTCAAATTACTCATACGAGGGCGGAACTGAAAGAAAGCAGCGATATATCATTTTCAGGAAGCTCGTTTTTTACACTGGATTGGTTCTAAATGTTTTTATCCTTCTAATCATCAAAATATTATCAAAGGAATTTATTGTATTGACCGCTTTTCGTTAAAAATAAGTTGCAATTCAAAATGTACATTTCTAGGGTAATAAAAGATTCTGTACATTTTGTATCAACTAAATCTTACAGTTTTTGTAATTTAAAATACAATTGGAAACTTTTTTATTTTAAAACAAATAATTATGACAATAAAACACCCTCACAGCATACTAAATTGCTCATGTTTATTAACTTGTAAAATTCTGTATAACTCGAAGATAATAATCTTTGAATTTTACTTGAAAGGGTTTTCCCATTACTTTTATAAGTAATTTTTAGTTTTCATGTTAACTGCTCAGCATAAAAAGTAGCCACCCAGTATAATACCAGTATAGCAATGAATAAAAATAAAAGGAAATAAAAACCGTTTCAAGTTAAACATGTTTCAAAATACGACGTTAGGGTGAAAAAATACTGATTATTATAAATGTCTTTCCATTTGTACTTAAAATTGCATCTAATAATTCTTGGCTCATTTCGTTTAAACAATAATCATGTCCAAAATGAATGTATTAAAGAATTCGACAATAAATCCATAATAATTTCATAATTCTATCACAATGTATAAAGTAACTTTTTTTTGTTTTATTTACAAAATGTTACAGTTTATATTAATCTTAGGGGTGACGACTTTTTTTAAATATATTTTTATAACGACTTTTGTTTTCCCTTTGTATGACAAATTGACAAGTTCCTAAAGAGGGTTAAATACATTTTGATACATTCATTATTTCTTTTTGACTAAAATTAACAATTAAGTCGTTGACTGAGATTTAACCTGAAATAAAAAAAAACAAGATTAGCTATATTTGTATAACACTCATAACCATATCATTGACTAACTCGTATTTGGCGGACACAAATTTTGATGTTAAAATGATGTATATGATACTGTGTGCTAGAGATAGGCAGTGACAGCTGTCTATTTATAATATGGCAAAGTTCGAGTCACTTGTTATCGTTTTTGTAATGCCTTAATACGCAATCGTTATTGCCACCTTGAAGTTAGTTCTAAATTCATTAGTACCGTCATTATATTAAATTGCTTTCCAAAAATTCTTTGATGAGTTAACTTAATCATTCATAAATGCCAGAACCATTCCTGTAGGATTTCATTGAATATAGGGTGTCCCAGGAGCTCGTACCAAAAATTTGGGAGGTGATAGAAATGCTAAAAATAATGATGGTATTTCATATAAGATTTTTTCTTTACGCCCTTCGTTAACGAACTATAGGGCTCTAAAGTTGGGAATGGAAAATGGTTTTTTATTTACAATTATTAAATGGCTGATTGAAATTAGTAATATTTTAACCGTTAATAAACACCATAATTTGACACTTTTTGGCGTGATTTACAAGTCTACAACATACTTGTGAACTCAGGTACCGACTAAGTGGACGCGCCATTTTTTGTAAGTAAAACTTTTTTCAGTTATAAATGCAATAATTGGCTTTTGTGAACATTTTTGGAGATATCAAGTCCCCTTGTGACATCTCGATAACATTAACGGTTTAAGAGATACGGGCCATTTTAATGTCGCACTATTGGCGCATTCACATTAATTTTGAATGTACGATTACAGGAAGCATCCTGTATTATTAGCAAATTATTGATAAATTGGTGCAGTCTACATTTATAAATATAAACTTTTACTTTGTTTAACCATTTTCCCTTCCCAACTTTAGAGCCCAATAGTTCGTTAACGAAGGGCGTAAAGAGAAAATTTTATATGAAATACTATCATTATTTTTAGTCTTTCTATCACCTCACAAGTTTTTGGTACGAACTCCTGGGACACCCTGTATAATGAGCTTACCGAGACTGGGAAAAATATACAGTATTTCTTCAAGATTTGAAAAAAATGTAGGGTTGTCTGCTAGATATAGCAAAGTTCTTTCAAATTCTGGAAAAAGGGAAGATCTGACAACGTTGTGAATACAACAATAGGATCCCAAAAAAATGTATGAACTGTTACTGCAATAATTGAGAAATTCCATACTTTTTTGGAAAAATTATTAAAATTAGTTCAATTTGGCTTCTACGGACATCCAGCTTTGCACTGAGAGTGAATCTTTTGACCTACCGCAGTCATTTGGATAATATTTAGTAAATACTGTCAAATAATATAAATGTTGCTTATAATATACGATGTCGTGTTTCAATTGGCAAAAAGGACAGCTTTTTTCTGTTCAATTATTATTAAATCCCATCCCCCAATTCCTCATTACAGAACAAATTAATGTCAACTTTTTATTACTTTTGTGTTTTTTCGCCTAAAAATTGATAGTGTTACGAACTCAGTGATTCAGAAACCGGTCCTGTCGCAAACTATGAATGCGACCTTTCTAGAAAGGTTCTTTTGCAGGTAATGTTCCAGACTGTTCTCGCAGCGTAAAAGGCGGTGAATTCAAGAAAGTCCTAGAGTTGCGAAGGACTATATATACGCGGGTTTTCGAGTGAGTCGAGGAGTTGTTCAGTAAACAGTTTCAGTATACAGTGAGTGAATAGATAGTGAATATAAATAGTGTTGAAGATAAATTAGTAGACATTAAGTAGTGTGTATACAAATTAAGTTTATTATAGTGTGTAAGTGTTTCTTCAATAAATCAATAGTAATTAGCCATAGTGAGCGTATAATTTTATCCCACGGTAAAAACAGTTCAAATAAATAATAAAAACATTACAATAGCAACAAACAAATATCAAACTACAACAAAACTACCGAAATAAAATCAAATAAACAATTTTTCTACGAACTTTATTTATATAAAACAACACTTCTTTTTAATATTTTTTATATATTTTTACTTAAATCTAAGAACAAAAAAAATGCAGCCAAATCCACATCGCACAAATAGGTAAAAACTTACCGTTCATCTCCCTCCCCGACGCCCCACTTCAACATCTTTCAAAATACGAGCGTAACAGTTCTTGACAGTTTAATTATGGACGGGAGGCGCCGTTTGACGTTCGATTTCTTCAAGGCTAAGAACGTGTTGCGAAAGACCAGCAGTGCTAGGCAACTCCCCACCTCTAGCACGTTCAAGTAGATCCGGAGAAAACCAACGCGCCAACTGGTTTGCCGTTGCCGCGCTGGAAGTAGTGGATGCATCTACGCCCGTTTTACAATTTCTATTTGCTACAAACCGTAAATCATATTTTAAAATACAATTAAACCAAAAACTATAAGTCGACTACGCAACCATCAGATCGGAAATTGTCTTGTTCATACCCATTCCAAAATGTCACAATTGACAGCAGACGATACTGATATGAATTTTGTGTGTTGTTTTGTTATTATTAAATTTTTATTTTGTTAGTATTGATGTATTTATTTGTTGGGCGCCAAATTTTAAGAAATTTATTTTATGGTTTTTGGTATCATACACCACTTACCGGTTTTTTAGGACTCTTTAATACTCAGGTTGGGTTCAGGTTCAGGTTCTTATCAATTCTATTATCCTTTTTTATTTTTATCACTTTAATTGTATTTGAAAACTTTTAGGCCGGTCATGTGTCCTTGCCCTTGAAATTGTTTGGTAGTGAGCTAAGTTTGGCCAACCTTTTCGAAATGAAAGAAAAATTAGTTTTGTAATCTGTGAAATATCAATAAATTTATTCTTTTACTGTAAGGCGTATTAACACAGATTTGAAAAGTAAATATGCAAAGACAATTTTTAAAATTCCTACCTAAATGGTCTTTCACTCCTGAACATTCATACTAATGAAAATTAACATCTAGTTCTTACACAAGTTATGCAACTCCTTTTGCATACAATATGTAAAAGGGATAATATACAAATTATTCTTATGCTACTGGTTGGAAACATGTTTTTATCAAAATGGACGATTCTACGATCACAATGATGAGAAATAAATATCAAATTTTTATTATCACCAAACACAGGTAAGTTGATGATTCAAATTATAGTTTATCAAATAGCTTTTTCCGTCTACGTTTTGAAATTCTAATAATTACTTCCTTTTATGTTTCAGACCGTTCTGGGCCTGTCAGTCCTTGATTGGGATTGCTTCGCTCTGATTCTGTTGTCAGTTTGGAGAATTTTCAGTATAAATGGCCTCTTAGAGTTTTCATTTATGGTTTATTTGAAGGTTTCATTAATTTAAGTGGATATTTACCATAGAATTTTAACAGGAACTTGTTGTAAAAGGTTAATAACACTTTTTCACTATATATGTTCACTTCTTACTTTATTGTGACTTAAATTTTAATTATTTTAACATAAAAAGGAATTTTCTTTTCAATTCTGTATCTCTTTTAGCTAAGTAACGCTTTCTTCCCCGTTTCTAATCAATAACAACGTAATTCTCTTTTTTTTAATCAACAACCATGTGTTTCTTAGTTTTAAGTTTTTTTATATCAGCTGACCAATCAAATTCATTTAATAATTCTTAATTTTTATTACTTGACTTGAATGTTTAATTTTATGTTCTTTTTTTAACATGAAAGTTTATTATTAATGTCTTTAAATACTTCATTTTTAGTTTTTATCGTTTAATTCAAAAATTTTAAAAATTATTTGACATTTGTTTTTATTTCTTTTACCAAGGTCCTTTCTTCCGTTCGAGTTGACAAATTCAAGTTCACTCTTAGTTAACTATGTTCATAAATATACTCTTTCTATTTTTACTAATGTCAGATTTTATAACCTAACTAATATTTTTTTTTTATTTTTCAGGTTCTTTCTTTTTAGATTAATCATTAGCCAAGAAACCTTTTATAAACCTTTTGAAGATTCTGAAATTATGTGAAAAGGATTTTAATAAATCAGAAAGAAGTTATCAAGATTTCTGTTTAAAGTTCAAGTATATTTCAGGTGATTTGTTTATTTTTATTTTGTCAAGTTTAATTCAAATTTTAGTTTATTTTTTATTAGTTACATTATAAATTTCAAACTGTCTTCTCTAGTTTCATTTATTTTTGTTTATTGATAAGAGAAATTACCCTTTTAAATAGTTATTTTTAAAATGTTACACTGAAATAACCCTTGTTTGGTGTATGTGATGTATGATACTATTTTCCATATCAATACAATGCTTTGAAAATTGACCAGACTAGAACCTAGGTTTGTTGAAACTAGCATTTATTAGCCGTTCTATAATCGTTTCAAGTACTGTACAGTGCGCAAACTCGAATTTGGGATGGACACATCAACTTTATCACCCCTTCCGGAAGGTACAGTTTGTACATCGTCCTAATAAATTCTGGAACTCGAACGAAATACAGCACAACGATACCAAGAGCAGTTCTATAGCCAGTTGAAACAAATCAATTGTATCTGTGGCAGATGTCAATCGTTAAAGAATTGTTCTGTGTCAGCTGTCAAAGAGTATAGACGTGACAAATATTCTCGCTCAACTTCCGATTTAATCCGCGCGTAGTCTATTTACTACAACAAAATATTACCTGAATGTGAATTATTGAAAAACTGTTGTCGATTACCGCCGCTTACATTATGTTGTTGGTTGTTCTGTTGTTGCTGGAAAGTAATCTGTTGCTGTGGTACAGACTGCTGTTGATTAGCCGGTCTGTGTTGATGCTGTGCACGTAGTTGCTGTTGAGTAAACTGTTGGTTAGTGGAGTATTGTTGGGAATTGTACTGAGACTGGGGGACACCTTGATTGGTTGGATATTGTGAGCTCATCACTTGAGGATTTAATACTTTTCTTTGTTGTTGTTGCTGCTGTTGCTGGTAAGCTAATTGTTGTTGTTGTTGCTGCTGTGCTCTCTGTTGTTGCATTACTTGCTGTTGTTGTTGTGGTTGCGGACCTTGCTGTCCAAAGAATTGGTCAGTCATGGGCGTTTGGAAATTACTGTTTGCTTTAACGATTGGACGGCCTAAAAATATACAGTTTGTTATTTAGCAGCGTTGCTTGACTGATACTAGTTATAACGACAAGTGACAGATGGATTTGTCAATTTAAATATAAAATAATAAAAACTAAAATTAAAAACATACTGTCGCTACCTGGATGTTTAGCAGACATATACTGTGCACTAGGATTCCATTGTGGCTGTGGAGGTTGTGGTCTCATTCCAGTCAAGGGTCTTCCGGGAGGTACTTTAGTGTCAGCATTAACTTTGTTTTCCTTACCTAAATATACAACAAAAATAACTTAAAACTCATTCTAATTAACAATAAAAAATATATTTACCTTCTTCTTTTTCCGCGGTCATTTTTCTTAGTACTGAAGTCGGTGTGAAATTCAATGGAGTAGGAGACGTAACATTTTTAGGGGGTGCTTGACTAGGATTATTACTTGGACTTTGTCCTCGTTGCATTTCTTGCTTTTTGCGGTAATTTTCTTGTTGCTCTTCGAGTTTTTTCTTAATTAATGCCCGTTGTAGAATGTTTTGTGTATGGACTTGCAATTCTCTGGGCGAGGGAATTCTTTGATGCATTGCTAAATTCAAAACAAATTTACTATCAATATAAACTCAATGTTACGAGAAAGATCAAACTTTCGAAGTGTACAAATAATATACAAAGCTACTCTAATCTATTATTAAGCATAATTTTTTTATTGCAGACAGTTTCACTTGATTCTCGTGGCGTTAGTGTGTATTTCATTCAATTACTGAATTAAAATTGACTTTAGAACCACCAAAGTTTAGGAGTATCTTACACCTACATTATCAGTAGAGGTTGAAGAAAAATTTCAGTGCTGTTTACTCAAATTAATTGAAACTATTCAAACAAAAATAGCTGTGAAGTGATCACTCACCAGGTACTGTCAACGTGTTGGGACTTGTTGCCAAAATTGGAGATACACAATATGCTGCATGTAACAACATTTTACTGATTCAGCAACACATTTTTATCTCAAACATGCATTACAAAAAGCGACAAAAAAGTTATTTTAAACAAGTTCTACGTAAAGCGGAATTCAAATATGTATATACAGTGTGTCTACTTAAGTTGGAACCATATGGAAGACTTTTTTTTTATAAAACCAATAATAAGATTTCATATGGTTCCAACTTAAGTAGACGCACTGTATATAAGGACGTGCAGTGACAAAAAGCTGAAAACACATAGCTTTTACAGGAGAGCAGTTACAGTTTCATCTTCTTAAATAAAAATCGCAATAAATAGTCAGCTCGAGCAGATTTTTTATCAACATTATTTAACCTATCAATTTTTGTTCTTTAAATAATATGGTTGCGTATAACAACCCTTGTAGTTAGGGCCAGTTTCATAATGCCTTTAAAGGAACCTTTAAGCGTAAAAGGTCGTTTGTAGTGTAGTGATCTGTTTCATAACCAAAAATTCACTATTAAAGCTTCCTTCAAGTTAAATGTCAAATGTTTACCATTTTTGAGGCTTAAAAGGAATTTTAACAGACAGATGTCAACTCAGATTTTAAGTGTATTTTTTATAGTTTGGTTATTGCTAGTTCTAAATACGTTAAGGCATTAAAAATGAATCGCTGGTTAAGTTCAAGTTCTTTTTCCTCGAGTTCTTATTTTTGTAAGACGACCTAAAGTATATAAACTAAGAAATAATTACTTGGAAGAATACGAAGAGTGAATATTTTAATTTTTGATAGATTTAGGTTAACAAAACAAACCTTTTCTGAATTATTAAATGGAATAGAAGACAGAATCAGGCTACCGTCAAACAGGTTTGTTTAAAATATAAACTGTTATTTATTTCAATAATTTGACTTGTTTAAATTTTCAGAGGAGGGTGTATTTCTAATGTTAATGTGATTACCCATATTTTTAATACCTTTGAAGGAAAAAGCCGCCCATTGGCGTGCGTACATTTCTTTTATAAATTTGAATATTGTGAAATGTTTTTCAAATGTAATTCAAATTTATAGTGGATTAAAAAAACTGCATAACATTTGTAACACAATTTTCTGTAAATAATCACGGTACCCATTTATTTTGCGCAAATACTTCTGTCCTTGATACGCCGAGATTCCATTACCATTCGATTATCTAAATTCTTATATTTAAATCCACAATTTAATAAAACCGCGCGCAGTGTTTCTAAACATTGATAATTATATTCAGGAATATCACGAATCAGTTCTAAAGTTGGTACTATATTGTCCTTCTAAAACCCGTAAACAATCCGTTAATAACATTTTACAAATGGTCTCCAAAATGCCATTCTAATTAATTAGTAATTACAAATACATTATATTCATAAAACTCACCCTAACGTCTACGAACAAATAAATATTAGGTAGGTATATTGATATCAATTCACTCAAGTCCACGAACAAATAAATATTATATTGATATCAATTCACTAAACTCACCCGAACAACTACTATTATTTTAAATATTTCTTTAAAACAAAATTCACACACGCCCCTGAATGTAGACTGTTGTCTTAGCAGGCTTACCACCCTAAAACAAATTTTTTTATGTTACAGTGGTCCGCCTGAGTAAGTGACCCGTTACTCCGTTATATTACAAACAATAATGTACGGGATTACTAGACACCTGCAACTAGTTCATCTACGTTACCAGATATACAAAATTTTCTTAAATATAGTGGGCATACATGGAGTTGTTTTAATTAATTCCTATATTTACAGCAATTTCGAGCGCCTTTTTTTAATGCTTACCAATCAATTTATATTATGTATTTTTTAAAAATATTTACAGACTAGCTTTCATCACGAGCTAAGCTAAGTAATGGGAAACATTTGTATAGTGAGCCCAACAATTTTAGAAAATATATCTGACAACATTGCTTTATTTTATGGTCCTCACACTGACAATAGAAAGACTTTAACATTAAGATTTTATAGATTAGTTTAAAAATATGTAGGTACTCAAGTATGTAGGCATTTAATAAAATTATGATGACATGTACAATTTGAAATAATTTACCTAAAGAAATATTTAGTAACTAATTAGAGATAAAAATTAATATAATCAATGGGAACTCAAATCCTTTTCCGCTTTCATAATTTCTAAATCTAATAATCTCATCTCTTTTTTGTGTTCTTCTTCATCACGCATTGATGTTTATTACTTACCGTTATAAATGTGAACAATGAAAATACGGAAAATGTTGTAGTCAATTCAAACCACCAAATAACCAAAAAGTAAACACAAATTCTGTCAAAAATCCGTCAAATTAGGGAGGAACCTGACGAGCATTGCAGTCAACACAGTATATTTAAGCACGTGTCCATACTATTATGAAACTGACCCGTCTTAAGAGAACCTTTAAGCTAAAGGACCCTTCAGTTAAATGCCCATTTAAGCGATGATTATGAAACTGGGCCTTAGACTTTTAGGTTGTTATTTTAGAAATTAAATAATAGGTATAGTCAAATGCAGTCTTATCATGCGGGACATACGATTCAACAAAGACATACTAACCGTTTTTGTTTTCTTTTCTTGCGTTTAATCATTACACAGACTTATGGAATTTAGACGGGAGAAAAAAAGGATAATATGTATTTAGTTTTCAGCGATTCTAAAGTCTTTCACCAGCGAAGTTTTTATTTAAATGTCAGTTATGTCACTTTGACAATTCAAAGTGACAATATGAATAATAAGAAGCAATTTTCCGGTATTTTGCATCCTCAAGCAAAAAAATAGTACTTAATCTGATAGATTATTTCGAGAATGAATGAAAAAGTTGAAATTCGTCAACCAGTGTGCAGAAAACATCAACCATCATTATTTTCTCCGGGTATATTTGTAATCTCACATTTTGGTAACCTCTGTGTTTTCTGTTTTGACACATATGGTTAGTGACCTTTGAACCCGCACGATAAGAGCGCTTTTGACTATACTTGAAAATTAGTTGATGTAAAAAGTGAAGTTCTAATTAGTCAGTGCAGAAAAATGTTTTTTACATCTCAATTACTTCCCGACAATAAATAACATGTAGGCCCAGCAATAGGTAAATATTTTTCGTCTTCTACTAGGATTTTTGTCAAAAATTAGTATACTTGCAAGCTCTGTTGCTTGGGCTAATGGTATGACGAATAATAGTTATGTACAAATCACGAAAAACTGTCGATTATAGTGTTTCGTCGAGGTGCATATTTATTTTTTCGTCAAAAAAGAAAAATAACGATAGGTTACACAATGTAAACTCGATTAATTATTAACGATTTTCATTCAAAATCCAACAGCTCCAACATCTTGCGAAGTGTACA
>CAJUYG010000557.1:110912-121454 GCA_910591675.1 Galerucella calmariensis | reverse complement strand
ATTTTAATGCCAGAAATTTCATAAAAGTTTCACTTTCATTATAATATTGTTTATGTTTTAGTAGGTGTGTACTTACCCGTAAATATTAAATAATTCTTGATAGTCTAAAAACCACTAACAAAAAAATAATGTTCTTATATTAGGTACAAAACCAGAAGTTGGTCCTAAAATGATATACCCAGCTTAAAAGTTTTATAAAACTGAACTTTTTATTGTATATTATTAGTATAGAGACACCAAAGCAAAATAAAAGCACCTTTCTCCAAAATAAACACTTATGTATTTATGTATACCAAAATCCACGGTTTACAATGTATTAAATCACATTTGTTTGCCCCTCATCTAACATCCTTGCCTTTTTTATCTTTGTTATCTATGATCCTTGTGTTTGCCCTGTGTCGCCATATTGAATTTTATTTGACAGGTCATTGGATTGCCTGGCGGCAGTTTGACCAACATAGAGACATAATATTTTATTTTGTCTATGCTGACCAATAACTAGGCTGCAGAAATGCCAACCTAAATTCAAATCGCTTCGTTTCGGACATGACTGAAAATTGTGTCATGTGTCATTAATTGTCATAGTCATGTCATATTAGTCATTACAAAATCTGATTCAGATTCTTTACGTTTGTTATAATTGTGATGTGTACAGGTTTTAATTGTTAAAAGTTTAGAGTATTATTGGTAATAATTGTTTAACAAATTTCATAAAATGAAGTGGTTCAACGGTGGCATCTCTGAGGCAGTTAGTTACTCTAAATCGAAAGGAGCAATTTTTGTAGTTTACATTGAAGGTATCATTTTAGTTATTTCCAGTTTTTTATAATACTAATAATCTTTTTTTGTGGTAGGCACTGATGAGAATTCACAAAAAATTACTAATTTAATTGATAATGGAGAATTAGGGGAAAAACTAGAACAAGACCATTTTGTAGCTGTTCGATTAAAAGCTGGTTCAACTGCTCATCAACAGTTTAGTGAAATTTGTATCCTTATTAACTATAACTATTGGCAAACGTTAGGGAATATCTAGTTTGTACATCTTAGTAATAATTTTGAATACCTCGTTTTTCCTTAGTATTAACATAGATAAAGAACCAAGTGTTCCTTCTATATATTTTATTGGGAAAAGTGGAGCTCCTTTGGATATTATAACTGGCAATACTATTTTAAACAATATTTCTGCCAGAATTGACGATATCCAAACCAGAGCTGACATTAACATCCCATCTGAACAATCAAAATCGGGTAAGTTGTTTGTGTATGTTGTGTTTTTAAGAGGACCCAAGATAATGTGATTTTTATATATTATTTCACATTTTTTTTTACTAATTTTTAGTGTCGGACAATTTTATTAAAACTGAACAGTCAAATCAAAGTCCACCAACAACATGTGAAGATAATTTGTGTAATCTAGTAAGTGATAAAAAAACTGAGGAAGAAATAAATCACAGTGAACCAGGATGTGAAGAAAATCTTGCAGCTGCAGATAAAGTTTCCAAAGACAAATTGAAAGATTCTTCAAATGTAGATAAGCTTAAATCAAATGAAAATGCTGGTTCTTCAAGCAAAGCTGAAATTCCCTTAAATGTAGAAAAAGAAGAAAAGAAAGAAGCACATTCTGATCCAAATAATGCAGACCTGTCTGTACCAGATAAAATAGGTAGGGCAAAGGAATTGATTGAATCTAAACGACAACAGAAGGAAAATGAAGAAAAGGAGGTAAAGTTTTTTTTCAAAATTTAGTATGATGTTAAAAATAAAGTTTTATGTATTTGTTTAATATGTAACTTTCAATACACCCTCTAAACAAACCTTAAGTTTACTTGACAACCTGTCAATTGAAGCGGAAATATCACTATGTGGATTCAGCTTCATTATAAGTCATTTCAGTTGACAAATTCATAAAAATGTGTCATTCTACATGAAAAATTAACAATGTATTAAAACCAATTTTTTCACAGAATGAGCGCCTGAAGGAGCTGGAACGTCGAAAAATGGGACAAAGTGTTCAACAATTGAAAAAATGGCAAGAAGAGCAGGAATTAAAACAATTAATCGAAGATAGAGATAAGGAAAAGCGTGAAAATCAATTAGCGAGAGAACGTGTCTTAGCGCAAATAGCACAAGACCGTGCCGAAAGATTGACCAAGTTTCAGACATCACCTAAACCAACAGAAACCCCCAAAGTAACCTCTTCTCCTCCTAAGCCCGCCTCAAACATCACTAGATTACAGTTCAAACTTCCAGACGGCTCTTCTACAACAAAAGAATTCCAAATTTCCGATACACTAGAATGTGTCGTTTTATTCGTCAGATCTGACTTACATGTTAGCAATTTCACTTTAGCCACCACTTTTCCCAGAAAAGAATTCACCCAAAACGACTACCCATCTAGTCTGTTAGATCTACAATTAGTACCCAATGCTGTGATTTTAATATTGCCTATAAGTAGTAACATAGCCTCACATTCTCAAGGAGGAATTATCACTACAATATTATGGAACATCTTATCACCGATTTTTACTTTGTTAGGTTATGTCAAAGGCTGGGTATTTGGATCGAGTGCATCGCAAGATAGAAGAAATACTAATCCTCGTCCAAATGAGCGGGCACAAGCTACGTAAGTATTTTAGAGACCTTTTAATTAAGAATTTCTTATATTCTAAGGGTGAAATTCATAGTCGACACTTGAAGGTCACTCATACTTCACTTATCCTTATTGTATGCAGAGACACTTAACAGGCGAAAAGTGAGGTTGAGTTTGAGTGTAACTTTAGTGAAATATGAGTACAGATTCCAGCTCACTTGAGTGAAGATTTCTAACCTATAAACCACGTTTGTACCTTGCACTGTCATTTTACTATATCGAAATTTTGTTTGGTTGTTATTTGCCTGTTGTAGTTTCAAATTTTTCAAGGAAATTAGTATGATGTACGATTTTATTGATTTTGTAAACTATATAGAAGATGATAATGCTTACGTTTATTGTTTAGGTTAGTAATAACTTTGGTGTAGTAAGTGACAGTGACACCCATGCCTTTTTCTTTCCAGCTAAGCTAGCACAATCAGTTTTTTTATTTTCTATAAAAGAATATTTATGAACCAGCTCACTTAAGGCTAGTTCTTTGCTAGACGAATAGAGTTTTCTTTTGTTTTCTATTTTCATAAGAAAAAATGAACTTAAACGAAATAATATCTACTATAAAAATTGAAAATAAGAATCGGAAATTATCTATTAAATAGCTAGCTTGAAAAATAAAGCAACTAAGAAAGCAGCAAATAAGAAATATATATGAACAGTAAAGAACTAAACTGAGAATAAAATACTTGCAGAGTGCTAATACACGAACTGAATACAAATTCGAATATGAATGCAATGCAACAGATGTCAGATGATCGTTAAAGGACATTCACAAATCACAATTGTTAACCAAATGCAACCAAAAGTTCCTAATAATAACATTGATGCCAAATCACTCAAATTGAAGTATTATTTGAGTAATGCCTGTGGATATGAAAAGTCGCCTCGAGTTAAACTCAAACTAAGTTGAATTTGAGTATGAGTGACCCTCAAGTGTCGACTATGAATTTGCATGCACACCCTAGGCATGGTTCATTATAAAATATGAGTAAAGTTAGTGCAGATTCTTTATTTAACAAATTTTTCATTTTATTTTCTGTAATCATGGAATTCCTTTAGCATAATGCAACTGTGTCAATGGAGCTTATTTTTACAATGTTGGTTCCTTGAGGTATCTTCTTCCTTATCCAAATAATCTCTTTTGACTAATTGTAGTGTGTAATATGTGGTTGAACCTTGTCAATTGTCGCGAGGATAACATGAATAACTAAAAAATTTGCGACAAGTGACAGTTGACAAGGGTGAACTACAGACACTATAAATTACACTGATAAATACCAATTCTGTTATCTATTTTATTGTTTCTTATGACATCACGTGTTTACTGAAATAATTCATTCATATATTCTCGAAAATATAGTATTTTTTTCTAGGAATTCCCTGATTATAAATATCTTTCAAATTGTCGTACGTGAAATTTATGGCATCGTCGACATTGTAGCAGGAATGTAGTTGTCTGTTCGATTTAAAATTGCAAGATTATTTTGTTAGATAACATTAATTTTTAAATTAAAAATTGTATCCGGTAGAAGATAGGGAAGTAAAAGAAGTAGTTTTTCGAAAAGGTAACTCGGATAAGGCTATATTTTTATGAGTAGCACACATGTCTATAAAATAAATACATATTTTCCTATATTTTCGGATATTTCGACTTCAGAAGTGTTCTTTCAGCGAATTTTGACATGTTCAAAATGTGACAACGCCGAAATTAGTGAGAGGGACGTCTCACGTACCGTTGTGTCATTTACATAGTAAATGTTTTTGTACAACAACTTTCAGCAATAATTATTGTTTTTGTTAATTTTTTGTTGTGCTATTTTGAATTAATGGTACCTATGGTACCTATCTAAAGTTTTTATTGTTTAACATGGAAAATGTTTTCTTATTGTTCTTTCAGGGATAAAGGTACCAATAAACGTAGAGCTGGTGGTGATTCGACAGTTGTTAGACGTCAAGGAAACATTCACAGACTCACTGATCAAAAGGATAGTGATGATGAGAATAGTACTTATAATGGAAATTCTACACAGCAAATGTGAAGCACTGATTACTAATAACACCAAGTTTATGTTTTAATGGTTCTATTATTTTAAATATTGCTACTTATTATAATGTTTTTATCTGAATGTTCGTTTTATTTATTAACATTTCCAAAATATGCGGAGAAAAAAGCGCTATCCCATTAAAACCCGTTCCTGGAATGTGCAATTCACTAGATTCCATTTCTAGTAGACTATCATATCGTTAGAATGTCATAAAGTAAAATATTTTATTTCACATTTTACCAGAGATGTGATCTACTATGAATGGACAATAAAATTTGACAACAAAGTTTTGTAGTCTTAAACTTCAAATTATTATTGATTGTCTAGTTGTCAAATTTTTTCACACACACACAACCTTGATGAGCCCGTCCCACCCAGGATGTTCCTCTCTAAGCGAGGTACATCTCCGGGGAGGACTTCCACCACATCCCCCCATCTTATCCGATGGGTCTCATCATCGTAGTTCGCGTTTCGGCGTACAGCTCGTCCCTAGCTAAAAGGGCTAGCAGCTGGGGGCGAGCCGTCTTGTCTTTGGCCGTGTAACCTCGGTGGTTTTTTCTTCGGCGGTCTTCCGTTGTGTCTGTGTCTTCTGTTGTGTGTGTTTGCGCTGCCTCTACAAAGTGCGTCCTCAGCCGGCGATTTCGGCTGAAAACACCCTTATAGAGTGTGTCTTCTTTTCTTCCGATCTCTTACAAGCGACTTTAAGCCATTAGCTGAGCTAATAGCTTTGTCACCTGTTCGAGGATCTGTTGTTTTGTTGTCGTCGTCGTTGTTGTTTTCTTGTTAGCTGCGGCTTGGGCGTAGCTGACTCCTGTCTTCTTCACCGCTGTTGCGGTTGTTCTTGTCTTCTGATTGTTTGGGGCTTTTGGGCATCCTTTGTAGTTTGCCGGGTGTTCTCCCTGGCAGTTTGCGCAGGTGGCCGGCTTGGTCTTCGGTCGTGGGCAGTCGTTGGATCGGTGTGGTCCTCCGCACTTCACGCATTTCGTGTTTACGTTACACGTCGTCTGTCCGTGGTGGAAGCCTTGGCAGTTGTAGCACTGCGTCGGCCCCTTTCCTCTTCTTTGTTCTTCCCACCTGATCCTCACGTTCTGGATGTGTTGGATTTTCCGGATTTTTTCTTTTTCTTCAGGCTCCAGCTCCACCAGGTAGATGGGTAACGGTCGTCTCTCTCCGAATCTGGAATGAAGTTGGGTTAGTCGTTTTATACTTACCCCTTGTCTTTCGATTTCTTCCTTGATCTCCTTGGTGTCCTCGCAGTGCGTTAATCCTCGGATGACGATCCTTGCCATCCTTTCTTCTTGTGGCATATACGTATACCACTCCACTTCTTTTCTTTCTTCTCTCAGGTACCTCGTTAGGTTCCTGTAGTCCTCTGGTCCTTCGCAGGGTATTTTCACTCCGGGTCTTTCCCGGATAGTTATGTACCTCGTCTTTATATTCCTCTTCTCAATTTCCTTTCTTACGGAGCTCCAGTGGTGGATGCTCCGCAGAATGACGGGTGGTGGTCGGCGCGTCGTCGTTGTTTCCTTGTTTTTGCGGATGGCCTCGTCCATCATCGCTTCCTCGTTGGCTTTCCTTCTGGCGGCGGCTTCTTTCTTTTGAATTTGTCTGATGGATATCACTTCCGTGAAATCCATCTCCTCTTCTTCATTCTCTTCATCTTTTGGGGATTCTGTCCTCTGCGTCTTCCTGCGGACGCTTTCTGAGCGGCTTCGGCTCCTCTTCTCCTCTTGCATCTCTTCCATTGCTTTTGCCATGCTTTCCATGGCTTTTCTCAGTCCGGTCATTTCCTCTTCCATGCGCTGGATGGTTTTTCTCATCTCTTTGGCGGCTTCTTTCGCTTCTTCTGCTTCTTTTTCGGCTTGGTCCCTTTCTTCTAGGAGTTTCTGCATTAAATCCATTTGTTTCCGGGATTTATTATTTTCTTCCAATATCCTCTCGCTTTCTCGCACGGCCTTGTCTGCCATCTTCATGGCTCTTGTTGCCTCGTTGTCCTCGCTGTCCGAGTCCGATGTTGATTCCATAGTCCTCCTTGTCCTGTTGCTAGCTTGGCTGGTAGCACGGCTGTCGTTCTTCTTTTTGGGTGGCATCTTAATAGTTCCTGTCCTCCACAGGTCCTAAAACATACAAAACATCTATCAAATCCGGTCTTTAAAAAATATAAATATTTTTCAAAACTTTCATAGATAGAAAATAAGTGTTAAAAAACACTATTTGCGTTTAAAACGCTGTTTTCGTCGGCTGATTAGCTTTCGCCGGTTCGGCTGATAAAAATCAACCTCCGTCCGATCGCTTTCTCAAAATCTGCTTCGCTTGCTTCTGAGTATTCAAGACACGTCCTTCCTACTCGGCTGCTCGCTGTCTCACCACTCTAAATTTTTTCGTTGTGTCAGATAGGGACCAAAAATTATTTCAGTACTAGTTAATCTTGACAACGATAGCTGGAGCGCTACCAAAACGTCAAAATAAAAAACATTATTGTGGTTTGATTCCCAAAAAAATAAGAAAAAATAATTAAAAAATTTATAGAATAGGATATAAGATTTCAGACTTGAGAAAAAAGAGCAACAAGACAGAATAAGAGTTTTTTTTGCAGTTTTTCCAGCCTAACTTCCATTTACAATATCACAATTTACACTCACAAATTAGTCACTAAGAATACCAATATTATTTATTTTTATATAAAAGACCCATTTTTCAAAAGTTATTTTATTTCAACATACATATACAAAACTTTAACCAAAAAGTATTATTATTATTAATATTAATATTAGGAACATAATTAGTAGCATTCTGTAAATTACTCAACATTGCCGGTCCAGTGGAGTTATTTGGTGTTAACGGTAAGTAGATGACGATGAAGGTGACGGCAACTTTTTCAAGTCATTTGTGATGAAAGAATTTTATTTAATATATTTTTCTTACATCAAACCCGGGTGGTTTGATAGTTGTTTTGTGACACTACTTTAAAGAATGTACAGGGTTATATGAAAATATCTTCATTATTTTATATATTCAAAAAATTAAAAATGCAACAAAAAGCTAGAAAAGATGTTGATTTTATTTGATGGACTATTACGTAAATATATATTTACCTGTTGTAACAATAGTTATAACTTCCGAAGTAAAAAACTATCTAATAAGGTCAAAATTTGCATAATTCTACTTTCCCGCACTAGTGCGGTAAAGTGACACTTTCAAAACCAAAAAGCGTGCGGGAAAGTGGGTTAAAACGCACGGTCGTAGAAAAACGTTCTTTGCACAACTCGTGGTTCTTAATATAAAAATATTATAAAAACATCAATTAATTATCTATACTTTTATTAGGAACATCTTTTATTATAAGTAAAAAAATTAAATAGAGATTAAAATAGATTGGGGGGTTAATGATCGGCTGGTTGTTTCACCCAGTATCCCCAAGGAGCAAAATGGTCATGTCCACTGTATTCAGTCGGTCCTCTATAAACTTTAATTTGTACTCGTCCGTGGTGTTCTAAAAAAATACAAATTTACGTAAACTCATATAAAAAAAAAACGATTTTATCAGACAGACAAACCTCGTCAAGTACATACTATAATAAATATATTAAAACTGAGAGCCTTTGCGTTAGATGCATAGATTTTACATATTATGTTACTTATTTATTTATTTTTAAATCTTTTTTTTTTATTAAAACATCCGAAGCTCTTGTAATAAGAATTGTAGTACTCTTTGAATACAATAAAAATTAATAATATATTAAACAAAATTGACCATTAATTTAAATATTAATAAACACTTTTGATATAGGCAACTAAACATACATTTGAAGTTCAAGAAATTGATATTTATCGGCGTTTTCCTTTAATTACAGTGGTACAATTCCGAGCATTGATATTAACAGTAATAAAACTTTCAAAAACAAAGCAATTGAAATCATTTAAATAAAACATAAAATAATGATTGTTCTTTATAGTTAGATTAAAATTCAATTAAGTAATATATATCTTCACCACTTTAATGAAGGTACATAAAATCGACGGAAAAGTTGTTCATAAAATTGACAATTAACTATTGGAAAAAAAAGATTAACTGTTTAAAAAAAATGTCAAACTTCTCCATAGAGTTTAAGAAAAATAACTCACCATCACCAGTAGCTGCAGCTTCCAAATCCTGATCAGTATATATAGGATATGTAGATGTTAAAACTGTCATACTTAAGAAAACTGTAACAGTAACAAATATCTGAAAATTACAAAGCACACAATTAAAAAAAATCTATTCTATTTAAATTATTTTTGTACAATACACGAACCTTAAACGTTAAAAAGTCCATTTTATTTCAACAAATTCAAGTGGATGTATGCAGTTCAGCTTGAAATCGGTCTTTTATATGAGTAGGTATAAAGGTAACGTAAAAAATTTGTCGTCATCCATGAAATTGATTAGAAACTAAAATATCACACTCTTTTTCTTGAAAGAGAAGTAAAAGTGTTAGCGCGGTATCATGGACCGCTGAGTTTAATTTCTTTTTAAATAAATAAGCGGAAGTTAATAAAAATTATTTAAGATCAATTTTTAGCTATTACCTACCTATCAAAGAACATTTTTTACACGTCCCCTTACTTCTTATTTTACGTTATTGAAGTACAGGGTCCTCACAATTGATTGGGAGTATTTTATACTGTTCTTTAGCGCTTCTGCGCTGAACTAGTAAAATGTCTTAAGTGGAGTTCATAAACTTTTCACGATAAAATGCCAAAGAGGCCAGATATGTATGCCATGCTTTATACAAATATATTGTTCTGAAGCGTTTTCTCAATGGCATCTTCGCTTAGAAGGAGCTGAAACTTTTGCAAAACCACTTCACTAGAGTTCATATAATACACCCTTCTTGGTGTGCGTCATCGATTGTTATAATGTCCTTCTACATTACGTTGGAAGAAATGGAAAAAAAGGCAGGTCTGTGATTAAACCTAATCAAAATATCACAATAATGAACCGTTTAAATGTATTACAAACGTTAACCCTAATTTTTTACTTGTAAAATTTGATTAGTTCATGTTTAGAATACGCGTAAGCACGATCTATCAATCGGGATAAATTACAATATTCAAAATAGGATGCAGACGTATCTTTTTGATATTGGCAATGTCTCCCATGTCTTTTTCTACTGTGTCACTGACAGCTCTCGTCAGGTTTGTACTTTGTTTTTTATCAATTATTATTTATTAAAAGTGAATATTAATCTTATTGTTATATTCATTTAAATAATAAAAAATACGCCTAGATACACGGAAAAACATCAGCATTTTGAAAGTTCTCAAGTATTTTCAGTTAGAAAAAGAAGCAGATAATTATTAATTCCATAGCCTTTTCAAATTTGGCTGAATAGGGCATGTCCACGTGACGTCACAAACTATTTTGACAACAGCCCGGTGGTAAAACAATAAACAAAGCGTTCAGAATACGTGGTACTTAATAGTGAGGTTATGCTGAGTTATGCTGTAGATCGTGTTTGAGTTTAGTTGGTTTTGCTTCAGTGTACTTTTAAAGTTATTTTAATTGTTAAGTCTGCATATTTAATAATATATAATATAGCTTAATAGTTGTTTGTTGTTTGACAATTTTTCATCGTGTCTATTGTTTTACCAACTGTCGTGGACATGCCCATGACCGTGGACATGCCCATGACATGCCTTATACAGGTGCGGGTAAACATACAAGACAGCTCCTTCAACTGCGCATGACTCAAGACTTTGCCAAATTTAGTAGTAACATAACAATATTGAAATAAATATGTAAATATCAGAAATATAAAACTAAAAAAAAACAAGAAAACCCAGGCCCAAACCCGGTTGATCAAAGTG
>CAJUYG010000557.1:83800-110902 GCA_910591675.1 Galerucella calmariensis | reverse complement strand
AAAAAAAACAAGAAAACCCAGGCCCAAACCCGGTTGATCAAAGTGTAGCTATGTATAGAAATATCAGAAAATAAGAAATAAAAAACTAAAAAAAACAAGAAAACCCAGGCCCAAACCCGGTTGATCAAATTGTAACTATGTATAGAAATATCAGAAAATAAGATTTAATAAACTAAAAAAAAACAAGAAAATCCAGGCCCAAACTCGGTTGATCAAAGTGTAACTATGTATAGAAATATCAGAAAATAAGGAATAAAAAACTAAAAAAAAACCAATACCCAGCACCTAACCGGGTTTCGAACCTACGACCTCTGAGTTGTAAGCTCTATACCCTACCAACTGCGCTAATCAGCTCACATTCAGTCACATCGAATAGAAGGTTAAAGGCTGTTGGACGCATGCGCACCTCAACTACTGAATTTGACGTGGTGGGTGGAGCCGTGTTGTATGTTTATCCGCTCCTCCCTATACAATCCTGATGATTTTATTTATCAAATTTAAAATTTAAGGTTATATGTCAAAATAGCAAATGCATGAAATAAACAACATACCGAAAACCCGGATATACGTCACAAATGATGACGCTCACCAAGAAAGGCTATTGAATGTACTATACACTCACATATCTTCAGTACAGGTGCAACGTAACAATATTATACTTTGACAGTTCAAATTCGAAAGGACTTTTCGTAACTAATCAGCAACAAAAAACTAAAAAAAAAAACGTTTTTTTCTTTCTAACAACATAACAATTTTGTGAGCAGCATTTGCGAGTAAAAATATATCAGATTCATACTATGTAATTTACCTATTGCTAGGCCTAGTGGTTTAATAAGATCAGTGACATTGAATCAATACACAGGACCGTTCTCTCGGCATTAGTGAGTTTTAAAAAGCTAAATAAAAAGGTCGTATCGAAATTTTAAAAATAAATTAAATCTAGAAATAGACTATGAAGCAACAAACCGTTTAAAGAAAGTGGCAATTCAAAATCATTTAATGATCGAAGCTTATCTCTTACAACGTCGAGATAGTGTTTTTTCGAAGAATATGAAAATTTTTAGCAGAACGCGCGTGAATCTTAGATGTGCGTCGTCACAGTCAAAGGCGCATTCTCCCAATGAAAAACTTATTTACACAATTTATTTACTGCTCCAATACCAAAGTGATAATTCCATAAATTAGTGTCTTTTTTTTCTTCGAATAGAAGTGTTTATTTGTGCGATTTTAATCTGTGTATATCATCGGTGAGTGTAATTTGACATTATATAAATTTATGTTCATAAAAATCACGCTTAAAAATTGTTAAAATCTTGAAGAAAATTGTTAACAGAGGTTAAACTGTTTGAATTTTTAAATAATTTTCTTTTTTATTTCGCAAAACAACGAGTAAGGAGAAATAAATATTTGTTTGTTGAAAAAACCAACTTTATTGGAAAGCGGAAAGTATTGTTTATCAACCCAAGGGCGGAAAATTCATAGTGCCACGATTTTAGAAGTTTTTGATTACTTTGACGCTTTTTGCGAATTTTGTAATTAAACGTCAGTGTATGTCAACGTTTTTTGTTATATTTTCCTATTTTTTTGGACACAATATACTATTTCGTAATAAAATCATCACTTTGTGACGGAATATCAAATATATGATCAAAAAATATAATCATTCATGCACACTGTTGGTGAAATTGTTTTTTTTTTTGAAAGAGACGGTTATTTAGTGTGGTTCCGTATGAATTAAGATGTATTTTATCCGATGTAAAAGAGTTGATTTTAGTGATTCACAATTTTCGTTTCGATTTCAGAAATTTTTTACACCAAAAGATTTTTTCAAGTGAAAGCTATCGCGCCACTTAATCTGCGAGAGTGAGAGATAATTTGCCAATTCTGAAATCAATAAACAGTATAATTATGTCCAAAAATAGTAAAATATAACAAAAAACAACGTGTAATCGAAAAATTCATGTGAAACGTCAAATTCATCAAGTGACAGATGGTGAAAATCTTCAAAAATCGTGACGTTATGAATTTTCCGCCCTATTTTTGGTGTTCAGATGATTTGTTTTGCGGTAGGTAATGTAGGCAAAAGATGTATTTACACCCTCACACTGGTTATTTATCTCCATTAAAGTTGCCATCAATGAAAAATGGACCCACGATATGATTTCCAGCAATTCCTGTTCAAACATTAACTTTTTCATGATATTGCATATATATATTCTTCTCTCATTAGACCAATAGCGGCAATATTGTCGATTAACATGACCGTGAAGTGTAAATGTGCTCTCATCAGAAAATCTCTAATTGAATTACATTGTTATCTAACTTTGCCATCATTTGTTCACAAAAATACGTTCTCCTATCGACCATGAGCTCCAGAGTTGGCATCATTTTGTAGGGATGCATTTTACTTTTCTTTCAAATATTCGAAAAATTGATGTGTGGTTAATGTAGAACAGTGGGGCTGGTTTTCAACCAGAATTTTGTGGGTTTTCTTGAAACTCAAGACTAATATCCAATTTCGTATCATCACTTACTGCATTGGCAGCTACTTTTTTTATCTGTCTTACATGACCAAGCTCGATAAACTGCTCTTCTATTTTGTGAATTGTTTCTTGGGATACAGGCAGCAAATTTGGAAATTTTTCGTGAAATAAGCGAGAAACTTCCTTGCCCGGTTGTACATTTGAAGCTTAAAATTGAGCTCAACTGAGCTGGGCTTAAAATATAAGCTTAGCTCAACCCTAAGCCGGTTGTACAAACATGGTTCAGAAGCAGCTCTACTGAACCTATATTTGCAAGTGCTGTTAGAACTTCTTTCGAACAGACGCAAGCGTATGAAGTAAATTGGTCACAATATGTTTGTCAAATAACCTAACTAATGTCATATTTGCTACCTATTAGTTTTACAAGAAATTTCCCCTGATATAAAAATCTGTCACAAAGCGAACGGTTCAAAGTACACCCGAGGTCTTCTCGGGTGTTGTACGATTCCAATAAGTTTCAAAAATCCTTATCATCGGTTAAAATATTCATAATTAACTTTGACAAACAGGTAATGTTTGCATACAATTCATTCACATTTAAGCCACGGAACATGATAACAATTTATGTTCCGTGCTTAAGCTTACATTAAACCTGCCCTCTTGGAGGCTTTACTAAGCTTTAAGTTTAAATGAAACTCAACCATAAGCCAACTTTGCACAACAGCAATCTGACGTTGAACCTGAGTTACACTTGAGCCTTCACTAAGCTACAATTGTACAACCGGCCCTAAGGATTTCTCCATAACCAATCATTAGTAGAATGGCAATTTTATATAATTTATTACGCACAGTTAACGAAATAGCACTGACACTGATCACTACTGTCATGAAGGCAGACAACAAGCTGCTAAAGCTTTGAGTTTTATAAGAAAATTAACAAAAATGTTTTTGTATATTTTTTCATATCAGTAAAAAGGAACGCAGGAATGGATTTTCCTTACTTCTTCTATATCAAGACGTAAATGGAAAATAAGTATTGATTGTAGTATAATTTGTAAAATAAAACAATTTTCTTTTTTTAATGTTCTTTTTTGTAATAAATCTAAATACACTATATATTTTCCATAGATTAGAAGGTATAGTGTTAGGACTTTAGTAAAGTAGACTTACTAAAATCATACTCCCCGTTTTCCCACCTGGCTTTTGCACTCCGATATATGTTAATATGAAGTAAGTATCACAATCTAAGATCATAACCTAAAAATGTCATGTTTGTTACTGTAATGACCGCAAGCAGCGTAGTAATAGCATTAATAGCAATTTTGATATCTGTTAAGTTCAAAACAAAATAAGTTTTCGAGTGAGTTAAAACAGATACATTTTTTTGTATACATTTTGTATTGGATCGTGATTATAAGATTAAAAGTTATAAATATAAACGAATATCAATCTATTCAGTCATCTATTGGTTTAAATATAGAAACATCATTTATTTATATTTTTGCTATCAACATTTGATATTTCAAATAAAATTCTATATTTATTATTATTATTTTATAAATTTATTTGTTCTGAAAAATCGCTGTTTCAAGTATTTATTGTACTCGAATAAGATTAACGATTAATATACAGGAAGGCCATCGAAAAATAAACATCAATATAGGTACATTCTTTACCATTGGAATGGTCACTGAGACTTATTAACCATTTGCCATATTGGTATCATTGGAAATGTTTAAAAGAGCTATCAAATAACACCTATTATGAAATTGTCGTAATTTTAAAAATTAACATATATAACGTACTAAGACAAAAGACACATAATATTATCGAGGTGGTTTGAGTAAGGTCAGAATTCTACGGATAATTAACGTGTATGCAATTAGCAATGAAGTACCCTGTATGTACCTAAATTTCTTTCAACGTTGTGAAATTTCCTATGATAAAACCTACATAATATTAAGTAGACCCTGTATCACAAGTGGCTACAACAATATACCAAAATCAAATGGTTTGCTGGTTACAACGCATAATATTTATCGGAACATTTGAAATTTAAACGAAAACAATTTGTTTACCAAAAATAACATTTTTGCAATAATTTATTTCGAGTAAAACTTTCAAGTTAAATATCGATTTTTTTCACACATATTAAGTAACTCTTATAACACTATAAAAACGAATTTTTAAAATAGTTAGACCAAGAACTTGTAAATGGAATACATTAGCGAATGATAGTTTTACAAAAGATCGGACCTTAGTCGATGTAAATCATGTTAAAAGATTGTATAGTTGGTTCAGAGATATTTCGTATTAGCTAAGTGAGTGTCGGCTCCTCATACCTTCTTTATGCTCAAACGTAGAAGAGACGGCCATTTTTACAATAACAATAATGAGATGCCGCCATCTCATAATGTCATTGTATGGCAAAATCGTTATTGTAAGACTGGTAAGAACGACCCTCTCTATATATATATATATATAGTCTATATATATTATAGACTGTTGAACGTCACCAAACAACGTGACATGAGGTGTGTTCTTTTTGACTGAGATCTCAGTTAATCTCAGCTCACATCGGTAATGTGCGTGTTCTTTTTAATATACGCACTTCGAAGTGAGTTGAGATTTTTCCTCCCCCTTCACCGATGCTGAATGTGATGTAAGGGAGTATCAGTTAGACTTGAGTCAGAAATAAAGTGGAGGGGATGAAAAAATATTTGATTATTTTGTTTACATATAAACACACATAACCTAATTTTCTTTTGTTACTTGTTACAAATTATCAATTGACTAAATAAAAGAGAAATAATTATGGATACAATAACATTATTAAATGCTGATACGAATTTATATGTTTTATGTCTCTTATTCACGCATATGCGTCGGCAGATTGCGCGTTTCAATTGAGTAGTTCGTTATTTTTGGTGCTTACTCACATCTTTTTATCTCAGATCACTTTAACTGAGGTGAGCTGAGATCTCAGTCAAAGAGAACACACCTATTGTCGTCCGTACCTTGAAGCAGAGATAATATGCCTCGCTCGAAGTCAAGTTGTTGAGACTTTCAGTTTGGTTTGTATACCTATGAGGAGGCCCTTCTTAACTCGACTTTATCTAGCGCGTGGCAACCATGTAATTAAATTAAATACGTCGGATAGATAACCACAAAAATTGCAAAAACCAACTGAGAAATATCAAAATTTTACCTGATAAACCAATTTTAAACCCGGCAACCAACAGTTTTTTGCACACATATAAAATTTTATTTTTGTTAAACTGAGATTGCCGTTAGTTTGAATTTGATATTTAAATATCCAATGAATTATATATTTTGTTTGAAATGTTTCTTCAAATAAATTTTTTAATGAGATGCTATAAATTATAATATTTATTAAGCTAAGGCTAAGAGCGGCAAAACATTTAAGGTTTGTTCGAACAAGCTTGAGAATCAGTTCGGAATTTTAATGATTTTGCATAGATTAAAGTTATCGTCGCTATTTTCAATCTACGCAAACTCAGTAAAATTCCGAACTGATTCTCAAACTTGTTCGAGCAAACCTGTAGTTATTGACAGTGGATTGACGAATGACATAATACAAATTTGTCCTTAAGGAACGTGTCTGTATCGGTACTTTGTCACGTGGAAAACGAACTTTATAATAAATACAAATCTTTTTAAATGCTAAGGTATTGAATATGTTTCCTATGGGTATGCAATTCAAATATTTTATGAAATATTAAGAGGTGTCAAGGGACACCCGGATGGAACGAAGTTCCTTTCGATTAACTAGTGAAGGAATTGTACATATACATACACACACCGAAACATTTATATATATATATATTTAGAACACGCACGGCTTGCTAAATACATACGTTCTGAAATTGTAATATTAAAATATGATTTGTTTTTGAATTTATTACAATTATGACGCGTACACTTGCTAAACACACAAAATGTGGAGATTATAATGCGTATGACTTGGTTAGCACAATAATAAAGAGAGGTTATAGTGCGTACTTGCTAAAAATACAAAAGCATTTATTATTATTATCTGTATATAATTGCAGCATGTAATACCTTTCTTCGCATCTAATACACATGAGAGCTCATGGCATCATGTGTTGAATGCCTTGATATAGACGCGTAGGTTGATGGTTCGCGCCCGGACTATGGTGAAATTTTTTTAAAATAGCTTCCTATTTCAAAAAGTGTCGTGACAACTTTTGGTAAGAATTTTATCCGTCTAGCCCCCTTTCACAACGCGCGATAAGGAACTTCGTTCCAAAAACACAATGCGTTTAGTGATGATGATGATAATGAATCAGCTGCTACTCTTGCTATGCATTCAGTAAAGGATAATCCCAAAATGAGTTCACGAAAAAGAGCAGCGGAAGTTGGCTTTAGCGAGTGCAAGAAAATATTCCAGCAAAACAAAATTCATTAATTCAAACAGAAATTTATTTACACCTTATAATATTGTGACTATTGGGCTTGACTCGAGGAGAACATCAACTTTGGAGATCAAATTAAATGAAACAAATAAAATATCCAACCATCCTCATATTAAAACTTCAAGGATACAGTTTTAACAGAATGTGCGAAATTGCTTACAACCTCTATATTTTCTGATATCGGTTGTTGATCGTAGTGATTAGATCTTCTTGAAATGCTGACAATTATGTGATCAAACATTGGTTGGTGAATTTATATAGCTTTGCACAAAAAATCTTCATAATTGGGTACATTTTTAATTGTCAGTCTTACGCGAAAATATCTTTCTAATATGATAATAAAGTTTTAAGACGCAAAAAATTATATAAACTTTGTCATACATTTTTTTGAAACTACTTAACGAAATTTGTGTTGAGTTAGGGTATTTTCGAAAATAGGCTTGTTTTCAAGGTCTACAAACATTTGATCAGTTATTTGAAATCCAAAAATATCGGTCTAAATGTCATTAGAGAACATTCGATCTTATTAAAAGCCGCCAATGGTGTACCTATACATGCGGATGTTTCTTGGTATTCAGACGGAGTAGGAGCCGGTGTAGTACGGCTAAAGCATGGGATAGCCTTCCCAGTAAGCCTATCAAGGAATGTCACAATTTTCCAGGCGGAAATTGCGGCGATTCACCACTGTGTGGAAGAAATTAAAAGGCAGAAGAGAACATATCGTTTAAGTGTGTGTTGTTTTAGAGGATCTGAATATATAAATGATAGATCTGAAAAGGTCGCAGTGGAATATGCCAAAAGCCACCTCACAAAATCTATCTATCTATATATTGCCAATACTGTCATTTCATTGTTTATGGTTGCTTTATGAAAAGTAGATAACTCTATATACCTACACGTTTGAATTTTGCATAAAATTTTGCCCAAGGGAATTTGGATATTGCGAATTGAATTCAAGTGTTCGTGTGTTGTTTTCACTCTACTCTTTCCTTCCATTTGTGTAGCTTTCCAGTTTATTTGCAATAGAAAGCTATCAGTACCTATTCCAACAAGTAGGTCTAGACTGATAAAAAAACTGTAAAGAATCCCTTCACTTTGTAAATCAAATGTGCCGGAACGAGACCATGTTATTATTATATTACAGCAAAATATATTTGGAACAGTTACGTATCTTATTTACCTCATAAATTAGATAAAACCAGATAAAAGTGTAAACAACCTTACAAAATCACGACTAATAGATATATCTGTGGCGCTGTTTCTGTATTGTTTTTTTTTTCTGTTCACTCAGTATAATAATAAAAATCAAATTTAATATCTCGCACAAATTACGAATACTCTTGTGAAATTCCATGTCAATAAAATCAAAAAATCTTATCTTTATATACCCATCATCACTTGTTTTCATAATGGGTTAATCAAATACGGATTTCAATGCTTATCTGAAAAATAACGAATAATTATAAAAAAATAAACACACAATCTCGAATACATCGACCCGTTTTTATTTCCACATGTAAAGAAGTGGATTTAAATGAATGGTTTTTGGTCTTTCAGTGTAAGCGTTGTGACAATAGCAACATCTTCACCTCCAACTGTTGTCAGATTTTTCGAATTTTGGTTTGCAGTTGGAGGTGAAGATGTTGCTATTGTCACAACTTTTACACTTCCGTTACTGGAAGGTATGTATTGGTTGTGGTTTAGGGGTATTCTTCAGCTTCTTCAGTCCGTAATTAAGCTTTGAACTCGCGGACGGAAAACATATACCTTGTACTGATGAAGCGCAAATACGCCAAAACCAGTCTACAAGAATGGTAGGTGTTAAATATTTTGTAGATATGTCAACCCCGTTTGACTATGAAGTGGCATATAGCCCGGGAAGTAGTTGTTACTTTTCAGTTGAACGGTCATTGTCTTTAAAAAATATTTTTTCCACGACAACCTCGATAAATGTTCATTTTATAACCATAACTACAATCATAAACAAGCACATTTTTTATTCCTGTGTACCTATTAGAAATAGCAAAAAAAAATTACATATTTCTTCAATTCATATTTCCATTCTGATAGAAAGCCCATTAGTGGGGAATTCGGGGTAATGAAATATTATCAGTTCATTTCTCTCAAAGTTTTTGCAATGTAATGCATGTATTAAACGTGAACGACATGTTGTCATAGAAAAAGTATAGTATGCATCTCGCAACAAAATGGACATCATTTAGTGCTCATTGCATAATATACTATTTCACAATTTATAAAGCGTTAGAATAATTATTATTCAGTGATATTTAACAAAATTGTCATCTGAGCTTCTTTTTCGTTGGATGTTTTGGCCTAGACCGTAGCAGCAATAGAGGAGTTCAGTCTAAGGTCAGTGTGGCCAACAAAAGGTGGTTTTTTCTGACAAGAATGACAGTTAGGATCCACCCTTCAAAACATAAGATTTTTGCATGTTTTTTATCATTGCGAACATCTATTAAAATAATGAATACACCCCCGAAGCGTATATTTTGAAATTTAAAATGACTTTTTAGCTGAATACTCAACATATCGGTGGCCAATAACTCTAGGAACTTCTGGCAAGTCACCATTCCATTTCTGTTATTCAGTCACTAATTATGTCAAATGTCAGTTATATTTATTTTTGTTGATATTCGTTGAATTCTGTATGTCCATTTTCGATTAGATTCTTGTAGCCTTTCTAGTTAGGTGTATCTCTATTCTTCTAATTACTTTTTTCAATGACATCTGACATAACTAGTGACAGATAACAGAAATGAAAGAGTTTCTAGAATTATTGGCCACCGATATGTTAAGAATTCAGCTAAAAAGTCATTTTAAATTTCAAGATATTCATTATTTTAATAAATCAATATAGATGTTCGCAATGATAAAAGACATGCAAAAATCTCATGTTTTGAAGGGTGGACCTTAACTGTCATTCTTGTCAGAAAAACCACTTTTTGTTGGCCACACTGACCTTAGACTGAACTCCTCTATTGGCTAGCCACTCTGACGAATACTGCCAACATAATTCCAGACCTTATGATCTAAGATTGCTCAAATTATTTAGCTTTTTTATTAAAATTTGTGACATTTATATTCGAAACAAAGCTAAATAAGGTAAAAAAGTAAACTTTTCTTTGGAGATTCAAGCATCAACTGAAAAGGCCCATTAATTTTTTTTTTATACAGGGGACTCTAATTTTTCTATCGCTAGAGTTGGAACAAAACTTCTCCCATTAAAATGTTTCACCTTCAAATATACACCTTTACGATAAAACTTTTTTTTTAACCTAAACCTCCATCAAACAACGCGTGGTCTACATTTTTTAGTAGAGCAGCAATTATTCGAAGGTAAAAATGTATGTATTTGCATTATTTAGGTTGAAGTAACTATCTTTAATGGCGATAAAACATTCGAAGTTTTTTGGAACATTATACAATTAAAAATTAGTTAGCAGTTAGTTGTAGTCTTGCACCATAGTTAACAGCAGCAAAGATAGTCTTCATTACTTAGTGCATGAGTAAGTAATAAACAATTATAATTATGTAATAATACGAGGCAAGACACACAAATAAAAAAAAAAAATAACATCTAAACAGAAACAAATGTTGAGAGTCTAGGCCAGTCGGTATGGGTCATTTTAGACCAAAAGTACAAGTAATTAGCAATACGGCTGATTTTTTTTATAAGTATGTAGATAAATATAAAAAAAAAGTTTACCAGTCTATCGATTTCCCAAATTAAAAGAAAAATGAGAAACTTTTTTTTGTAATTCTTTAATATTTCACACTGGGAGGATGGTGGAGAAGAATAAAAAATACCACCGTGTAGGGAAAGTGTTTTGCAATAAAAAAGGTCTCCTGCATTTTTTTTGTCCGATCAATGGTTTGTCCGGAAAAAATTCGGTAAACTAAGTATGTGTTCCGCATCCGCGCGACTCTGCTGCACGGCAGAGGACCGACTTTCTGAATTGCGGAAAAAAATATAAATATTCAATCGGAATTTTTTTTGTGAATAATAACTAAAAAGTAATAAATTAATTTTTACATATTTTTATTGGAAAAAGGTATGCAAAGAATTATATCTTAAAATTATATATTAATCATCTTTTATACCTTTTCACTGTATACATTTTGTTCGTTGAATATTAATCTTTATATCACAGGAGTATCGAATTTTATTTTGAAAAAATAAAGAAGATTCCCACCCGAATCTATAAAAATTGCTATTTTTGCTTATAATACAAAAAATCATTGAATCCAAAAATGTTTGTAAATTAATTAATTTTGTAGTTATATATTCTTGATCTTAGAAGTTTCCCCAACATTTCTACGCAAACCCCATTGGAATTACTCCAGTTTTATCAAAGTTACAGTACTTAATATATATATTTTCTTGTAAATTCAAGATTCCTAAAAGTTACAAGATAATCAAAAGTGTCGTATTTCCTAATTAGGGAAAATTAATTATCCGTAAATTTGATTTTGGAACAGACCTCCTAAACAACAGTTTCCATCCTTTGAAAAATTGTTTCAATTCCACCTTATTATATAATATATTTTTCATTGAGATTTGGTTTTTGATTAGAATATAATATGTATTTATATATATTAGTAATTTGCTAAAATGATTATGTGCTATGACAAAAAAATCCATCTTAGAGCTAACACTTTCCTCTTCAAAACGCCCCATTACAATTATTTATATCTACATAACGCGCGGATGCGGAGCACATACTTAGTTTACCGAATTTTTTCCTGACAAACCATTGCTCGGACGAAAGAAACGCAAGAGACCTTTTTTGTTGCAAAAAACTCCCCCTACACGGTGGTATTTTTTATTTCTCTCTACCTTCCTCCCAGCGCGAAATATTGAAAAATTTCGAAAAAAAAAGTTTTGTGATTTTCTTTTTCTAATTTGGGAAATCGATAGACTGGTAAACTTTTTTGTATATTAATCTATATACTTTAAGGTACTTATGAAAAAAAATTAGCCGTATTGCTAATTACTTACGTAGTTGTTACCCCAAACGTCTGGCCTAATCGTAGAAATTGCAATGCATAATTAAGGAAATTATTGTGCGCAAAGTTCATAACTTCAACGCAATCATTACGTCTATTTGAACCTTTGGGTTATCTGTAGATCTCTGTATCTGTAGAGTGGGGAGGGTAAGTGTGTAGGCTCACAGCACTTAGGCCACATATGTGACCCATTGTACATCCTCCCGAGGAGTTGTCCTCCTAGGTCATTGTCCATCCTGTCCTTCTCAGGAAGGTGGACAGATCACTAGGAGACATCTCCTTTATATCGGCAGGTGTAGGCCAAGACTCACCGAACACACACTCTCTTATTGACGATAACTCCGGACACTCGCATAAGACATGCCTGACAGTTTCATCTTCCTGTTCACACATCCTGCATAGAGGTGTGTCCACTAACCCCATAACCCCCTTTGGGTTATAAAGGGACCTTATTAATATAGGTCTGCTGCCCGCCTGTCTGTCCAAAGAATACTCGAGGACAGAAAAATAAGAATGGGGTTGCAGTAACTAAGGAGCCCTGTCTCAGAGTTGTCAAGGATAGGAATAAACGAGACCAATATCTCTGTGGTCGATATCACAGTCATGAAATTGAAGACTGAGCTCAAAATCTAATGTAGTAAGATCGGATAATCTAGCGGATCACTGCATCACCTCGTTCTGGAAATGTTAGTCTCAAAGCTGGTCAAGTCAAATAAGCCATTTTTGTATTTTTCAGAAAATCCAGATACAATTACAATTTTTATAAAAAAAAATCACAATAGCAGCCAGTATGTTGATGACAGACGTTTTATTTATTTTTATATCAATTAACGGAATGTATAAATTTGTTTAAAATATGAAGTGAGTAATAATTTAAAAAAGTTAGTTCACTGTATATAATAAACATTAGCAATTCTAAGCATAACAGAAACTAAAAATTAACATTAACCCACACAAAATGTGGATAATATGAAAGACACAACTAGCTTAATAAATCCCTTATATTACTTTTAAAATTATTGAATTAATTAACAGTAAAATCAAGATCAAAATTGCAATAAGAATTCGCTGACTGCACGATACACAGCGTATGTAAGACGTATTCACAAGCGTATCAGAATTTAGACGATTCGTCTTTATACTGTTACCTTAGAGCTTATGAAAATACGAATAAGGATACTTTTGGAAACTTGAATATGCCACATGAAAATTTTGTACAATACATCTCATTATTAGAAACATTATTCCAAATGACTTTTGAGAAAGTTGCTACGGAAGATAATATTGTTGAATCACTCATAAATATTAGTCAAACAACAGAGTTTGTACATCCTTGTGTTGATCTTCCAATGAAATATTTAATAAAACTTTTCTTCAGGGTACGACTATATTACACATTAAAATTTGTCAATAAAAATTTTAAAAATCATAACAAAATGAAAATTGTAATATGGAAAAACCAATAAATATTTGGTATAAGACTATTGTTTTATTCACTCACCAGTGTACTGTTCTACAATATTTAAAAAAAACATTTAACACGTTCAAGTAATTTTAAAACTTATGCCACCTACGCCTATGGTAAAATGAATCGTAAAGCGATCCGTTCAAGGTCATCAAAAGCTCTGGCAACTTATGAATAAAATTTATAAGTGTTATACTACTGGTTAGTTCTTATACTGTGTTATTACTATGAGTATTAATAACGATAGCTGGAGCGCTACCGAAACGTTTTGAATAAAAAAATATCAAAAGGATTGAAAAGGAATTCTAAAGGAAGTTGGACTATGTTCTAGTCATTTCATTCCAAGCGATATAATGATTGGGCCAGGTGAAAAAACATTTGTTTGACCATAATTTATTTCTGAGTGATCATAAAACAACAAAATAATGTCACGTACAATGTATTTTTCCACATTCTATAATCGATACAGTATAAATAATTGTATACCTAATATAACTAAATATTTTGACATTCTATTTCCCAGTCATCGGCATTTATTCTAACAGGTTCTATAATTTTTCTAAATTGTTCGAATGGACAATCAAATTCGCATCCATTCAACTGGATATTCCTGAGTATAGTACTGTTTTTAAAATAAATATTCACAAATTCCGTATCGTTTATTCGTCTCAGTTCAATCATAACAGTCGAAGCGTATTCGAACCAACTTCCATCGTAAACGTTCAAAGTGTTTAATAAATGCCCCAGCGTACTGTCGTGTACGGAAAGCATCAATAACTTTTGCGCGTTCACTGGATCATCAATAGAATCTTCAAAAAATTTGGTTATATAATCGATTAAAGGACCTGATTTTAATCTCCCCAAAATTCTGTCGTTTGTATCTATTATATAGACCAGCGTCAATAGCTGTAACGTTTCAACGGGATACACTTTTTTCGTCCATTCTGGTATGGTTAAATTGAAATATTCTTCTATAGAAAGCGTATCGTGGAAAAAAGTTACTTCATCTAAGTTTGTAACGTTTTCGCCGGCATTTTTGGATAAATAATCGAACAAATTCTTTTTGTCGTTCATGAGTTTTTTGTAAAATTCACTTTGTTTTAATCCATCGATAAGTTTATTATATCTTTTACATTGTTTTGATATCAGAGCATTTTGTTCTGGGGGTGATGTATATATAGGTATCGGTTGCCAAAGTAAGTCGCTATTCCAAATTTGCTCTTTTTTAGGTGGAAAAAGTCCTGCTAAGTTCGCTGCTGCTGACATTAAACACCTATCTATGCCGGAGGACCAGACTCGTACAAAAGTAGGATCGTACTTCTCGGGTATAAATTCACTGTATCTTTCTCGGTACCATTTGCCGAGGTTGTATTGTTGTTGTTTGCCTAGATTCGTCAGCTGTCCTAAACCTTCCGGCCATATTTCTCGTATTCTAGATTTATAAGGATCGTATGCGAACATTTTACGAGGAGCTCTACTTCCGTGACGATATAACAACGTTAAAGATAACAATTCGCTGCACTCACACGCGATGATAAATAAAATTAACTGTAACAATAATTGTCTAAACATTGTTTTGTGTCAAGCGTACGTTGGTTATTTTGTTACTGACTTATTTTAACTGAAAACCAAATTACACCAATACTTATTATTGATGTATGCAATATTAGAATAGAATTTCAAATGCGTTTGAATATTTATATCGAGTTGTAAATTTTTTCTTTTTGTTTTCACTAAAAATAGTTTTGTTTTACTATAAATTTGCCTGATTATTATGGAAAAATATACTCACATTACTCACGAAAAATTTTAACGTTGTAGTTGTATTGACAGTGGCATGTGCCTTATTTTCAAGGTTATATTGATTTTAATCTAGTCAGTATTATAATCTTATATTATTATATTAATTTTAGATGCGCCAACTTTTAAATCCTCTCAGGTTGTGATTCAAAAATGTTTTTTTTTTGTAAAATTGTCCAGAAATATTTTTTACACTGATACAATAATACAATATGTCCCCCTAAGTTGAAATCATATGGAAAACTTTTTTATTATTAATTTTAAGAAGAAAAGTTATTCTTCATAAAAAGTTCTGCATTATCTAAAACCAAGAATACAGTCATCAAATATCAAATTTTTTAGTCGTATATACGAGGTTTGTCAAAAGATATTAGTTTCACTCAAGAGTAAAGTATCTTTAAATTTGACAATATCGAAAAATGTTACTAAAAAAAGTTGATCAAAATTAAAAATTACGATTAAATATGTTCATTCGTTTAAATTGAAACTTCAGATTATTTTATTTTTTACTAATGTTTCTATTTTGAATGAACATTTATCTCTTGTGATTACGAAACACATAATAATCTTTAAGGTTTTCCATGTTTTTTAATATTTTTTGCATTTTAAACGCGGAATAATTGTATATTAATTTATTTTGCAAATAATAAAATACATTCAAACACCAAGTTATAAAATTAACATCATATTAATGTTAGAAACAAACAAATTTAATTTTCACTCATACTAATGCTTCGACATATCCAACTTTTTTAGTAAAATTTTTCGATATTGTCAAATTTAAAGGTACTTTTCTCTTGAGTAAGATTCATATTTTTGACAAATCTCGTATTCGACTAAAAAATTTTGATTTTTGATGACTGTATTAGAGATTTTAGATGATGCGGAACTTTTTATGAGGAATAACCATAGAGATAGTAATAAAGGGAAGAGACGAAGTCACGTGATCTAAAGCGTACTCGGTCAGCCATTTTCGTGCCACGCTAATGTCAAAGTTATTTTAAGTGTCATTGGTGCTGTAAATTACATTTTTAAAGATACTTTTTTTTAATTGATTGACTAAATGGTTTCTTGTGCTGTTAGAAGTTGTACCAGTCGCGACAGGGGTGGATACTAAGAAATCTTCGGGAATAACGTACCACAGGTAAGATAAATAATATGCAGGGGTGTATTACAAATATTAAAAAGGATTCACTGCATTACATCGATTATCAATACTAAAAATTCATATATCGAAAAATATCAAATCCGGTTCTGTGCAGAAATACGTTGCGTACCATACTTAGTCACGCCAACTGATTCCACATGTACATATGGAACCTAACACTGAATGTCGTCTCCTTCCTTATTACTATCTCTATGGGAATAACCTTTTTTTCTAAAATTTATAATAAGAAAGTTTTCCACATGATTCCAACTTAGGGGGACATAATATTGTATAAGTTACATTACATAGTCTTAGTATATGCAAAATATCTACTCAAAATTTAATATGAAAAATAAATATTGTTCAGTTTTTTTTATAATAATTATTTTCTACCCAACCAATAGTTATTATTTTAATTTTTTAAATTGTCAAAATATCATTAGGCTCTGTAAATTTATAATTCTACAATATCATTATATGAATTGTTCCGGAACCAAATAAATTGAGATTAATTTTAAATTCCAAATAATTAAAATTCACTTCCCTCGCTTTTTTTCCTCTCTACAATGGGCTCGTTTACTAAAATTTTTAAATCATTTTTAACTGTCGTAAAACAAAGTACTAAGGATAAAAATATGATTCTGAAAATTTTATGTCAATAGAATTTGTCGTTCTCCTAATACAACCAATTACACAAGCATAAAATAGCGAGGCGAAGACTATGACTGTGAGGTCACCGCATATGAAAGTTAATGTGCACAAACATTATGCTTCTGACTGTAACGTGCCTCGCGTAGAATTTATTTATTTTGAATTTTTTGTGTTAATAAAATAAAATGTGTGGACCTAATTTAAAAAAAAAACAGACTCATTAAATCTTCCAGAAGTGTACTTGCTAATGATTATGGAGTTTTTCAATCAAAAACATGAGTTTATCACATTATAATTTTATACTATGTTACACATCGTTTTTGGCTGTTATCCGACCAGAATGATTAAAAATGTCAATATTTTCATAAATACATGCTCTCTCAAATCATATACAGGGTGATTCTAGATATTTTATTTTATTCCTGGTCTATGGTGGACAAAGTTACGGAGATAACACTATAGGTTACTCAGTAAAATATTGCAATTTTTTTAACTGCAGACTGCCCAATTAAAGGAACTTCTCCAAATTCTATTTATGATGAATGTGTAGTGGAAATTAAATCACCAATGTTGAAAAGAACAAGAAAAACTTATTTTGCATGAAGCAGGTAGTATTAGTTCCAAATGTTGACATCAGATTCAAATGCACATGCACCTCACTGGTAAAAAAAGCGATATTTGTTAGAGCTGATCCGGAATTTGAATCAAATAAAATAATTTCTTTTAAAACATAATATACTCCAGTTTTGCTGAAGATCTACTGAAAAAGATTACCTGTTTTTTGAAAAAAGGCAGTACCTATTCAATAAAATTTAATTCCTGAAGAACTGACCCATTATTTTGTTAAATAGTTTTGAACATTAATAACACAACAAGCTATAAGAACAATATCATCTAGGTATTTAAAAAAATTAGATTAATACAAGCGTGTGGTTTTCAATAACCCTCTCAATATAGATTCAAAACGAATTTTATAAGGTAATTTATAACGATTCTTATTGAAGAAAAATGAAATCCTAAAAATACACTAAGTATGTTGACTTATCAGTATGAATGATTTGAGTCTTTTTATGCTTTTCTGCTATCGCTTCCTTTTTTTGCATCCTTATTAATAGAAATAAATGTTTTGTTAGATGTTTTAATCGTAGTACTTTTACCTTCTGGAACCGCACAATATTTATAGCTTTTTTTACTCTGGTTCTGGTCCATTGTGTCGAATAGTTTAAATTATTTCTAAACGGTCTTATTTCACAAACATAACACTGTTTAGAGTTTGCTAAAACGTATAATAAATAATAAGCATATAAGCTAGCAAAATACCTACTGTTACTAGCGAAGTAGTCATCTAACCGGAAACCGATCGGCGCGGTATCCGCTCTCTCAACGAGAGATTTCATATGCGATGACGTCACGCCTGAAATTCGGAGAGGAGCGGTATTTAATGTTTATAATCTCTTTTAGGCGATTTAGGAGTCTCGCTGACGTCTAATTTTTTGCACAGAGCCTCAAAATAATGTGCTCTCCCTAATGATAAAATAAAAAAATATATGTAAATGAACCCATACCATGAAATTCCTAGTGAATTGGTTTGTTTTTATTCTGGTGAAAAATTTAAAAGTTTGACGGGGGTTCTATCATTTTATATTCTGCATATTACTCAGGTATTCCTTATCTTCTTAATAAGGATAGCTGTAATGCTACCGAAACGTTTGAATTACAAAATAAAAAAAGATTGTGGTTTAATTTCCCAAAATAATTAACAAAAAGAATTCCAAAGTGAGTTGGACTATGCTGTAGTTATTTCATTCCGAGTGATATAATCAAAATAGTATATTCTACACCAAGGTGGTGAAGACTATTATTATTGACCGAGCACCAAGATTATTTCGCGAGGGGATTTGCTCCGAGCAGAATAAGGTGCAAGGTCTATAAATGTCTTCAACACCATGGTGTATGTATATACAATTTTTTCCACTACTAGCCAAATTTAAGACAAAAATTAAAAATAATTCACAAACGCACCACGAGAATCGTTTACCCCGTCGTCTGACTGACAAGCACACTGTCAGTTTTCGACACGTACTCGTTATGTCACCAGTCATTTTTGGTTGAGCGCGAATTTTAAACTAATAGCATTTTTATTTAAATAATTTTATCTTGAAAGGTAATTTCAACCATCAGCAAATATGTTAAAGACAATCTCCTGGGTATACAAAATTATGTTGCACAAGTTTTTGTTGAACTACTGTCCCTGAATTCTCAAAATATTTGAATTTGTCCATTATTGACCTAGGTTAATAATAGAAAATTATTAACCACAAATAGAGAAATTGAACTTCTCAGTTGGCTAGAAGAAGCAATAATTGTCAATTTCACAGCTAGTAGTGGAACAAAGAATTTAGAGCCTGTATCCAATCTGGTCGACGGCAAATAAAATGTATATCTCTAGTAATAAATAAATCGAAGATAAGTGTTTCTACTATTAGGTATTCAAAAATTTCAATATGATAATTTATTGAATTAAAACCCTTCTTTACACAGCCCGGCACTGTTGTTGGAAGCTGCGTCCATTGCTGTGTGTATTGCTATCCTTTTTTGGAATGAAAGAATCGATTTAGATGTTGGTTATAAACAAATTGTGCTGTCAGTATACTTGTGTTTTATTCATCTAGTATGTTTAATGATCGAAGCCAAGGACAAAGAACCGTCCAAAAGGTCCACTAGACACAATGAAATATTTTTTATTTATTTAGAAATAAACTGCATCAACCGCCTTGGGTTATTAGCAGTGGTACAGTATGGTTTGTTAAATAATCATCTACAAAACATATTATTTAGATTTTCTCATAAATGTCAATGTCCTTCAGAAATTTCATAAGATTATCCACGTTACAGTGATCATTTAATAACAAGTCTATGGAGCACGGAAAATTACACAACCGGACACTGCACTAATACATGTTCAACACTTATTTGTACATCACACATGTCATGCACATAGGTGAATCTTCCCTTTCAAGAAGATACTCGTGAGTGAAACGTGTATGACCCAGACGTAGTCGTGTCAAAATGGTCTGTGTTCTTCTTTTAGTGGGCAATGTTCTCCAGGGTGTTATACTTTGCTTGACTTTTCTCAATGAAATATTTATAAAGTGGTTTTTAAAGTACTGACACATTGAAAATATGTTCAAAATAAAGAGAAAACCTGTGGTAAACAAAATATGCTGAAATTATAAGATTTAAACATCTGTTATTAACGAGTAATAATAAAACAACAAAATAATATCAGGTACAATGTATTTTTTCACATTCTATAATCGATACAGTAAAAATAATTGTATAATATGACTAAATATTTTGACATTCTATTTCCCAGTCGTCGGCAGTTATTCTAACAGGTTCTATAATTTTTCTAAATTGTTCGAATGGACAATCGAATTCGCATCCATTCAACTGGATATTCCTGAGCATAGTACTGTTTTTAAAATAAATATTCACAAATTCCGTATCGTTTTTTCGTCTCAGTTCGATCATAACAGTCGAAGCGTATTCCAACCAACTTCCATCGTAAACGTTCAAAGTGTTTAATAAATGCCCCAGCGTAATGTCGTGTACGGAAAGCATCAATAATTTTTGCGCGTTCACTGGATCTTCAATAGAATCTTCCAAAATGTAGTTATATAATCAATTAGAGGACCTGATTTTAATCTTCCCAAAGCTCTATCGTTTGTTGCTAATACATAGTCCATCGTCAATAACTTAAATGTTTCAACGGGATACACTTTTTTCGTCCATTCTGGTATGGTTAAATTAAAATATTCTTCTATTAAAAGCGCATCGTGAAAAAGATATACTTCATATGAATTTGTAACGTTTTCGCCGGCGTTTTTGGATAAATAATCGAACAAACTCTTTTTATCGTCCATGAGTTTTTTGTAAAATTCTGTTTGTTTTAATTCATCGAAAAGTTCATTATATCTTTTACACTGTTTTGATATCAGAACATTTTGTTCTGGGGGTGATGTGTGTATAGGTATCGGTTGCCAAAGTAAGTCGCTATTCCAAATCTGCTCTTTTTTTGGTGGAAAAAGTCCTGCTAAATTCACTGCTGCTGACATTAAACACCTATCTATGCCGGAGGACCAGACTCTTAGAAAAGTAGGATCGTACTTCTCGGGTATAAATTCACTGTATCTTTCTCGGTACCATTTGCCGAGGTTGTATTGTTGTTGTTTGCCTAGATTCGTCAGCTGTCCTAAACCTTCCGGCCATATTTCTCGTATTCTCGATCTATAAGGATCGTGTGGGAACATTTTATCAGGAGCTCTACTTCCGTGACGAAATAACAACGTTAAAGATAACAATTCGCTGCACTCACACACGATGATAAATAAAAATGACTGTACTAACAATAATTGTCGAAGCATTTTATCGTGTCAAGTGTACCTTGGTTATTTTGTTACTGACTTATTTTAACTGAAAATCAATTAACGCCAACACTTATTAATGTATACTTTATAAGAATAGAATTTTTAATGCGTTTGAATATTTATATCTTCCTTCCCCTCCCTCCCACAATATATATTACTTTAAATTTCAAATAAGTAATTTAAACTCACTTCCCCTGTTTTTCTTCCTTTCTCTACAATTTTAACTCTCCATACCATGAAGTTCCTTGTGTGAATTGTTTTTTTATTCTGATGAAAAATTTAAAAGTCCTACTATGGGGCTCTAACGTTTTATGTTCTGCAACTAATTCCTCATTCTCACTTTTAATTTTGGTTTATTTAATAGATTTCTTATGTTAAAAATAACTTTTCTACCGTCTTCAGAATATTCCAAAAATTAACAACCCTATTTTTCGCGCTCCTCAATTTTCTTTCTTTTCAGATGACTTTTCCAATTTAAATCTTTTTTTTAAATAATTGACAAAATCTTCATTATATGTCTTATCTAATGGATCAATTGGTTACAGATATTTATTTTCTATAGTGACACATTAATATATCAAAATAATATTTTAAATATTTTTAAATTATACATATATCTATTAGGGGACTTATTTTTTTATTTTCGCTCCCGACTTAACATCTTTTTGGATATGTCCAAAAAAGAATCCCCTGAAAATTTGAGCTCTTAATATTAACTATAACGACTTGCTCAAAGCGTTAAAATATTCACCATTTAAAATACACGTAAACTTTGATGATTTTTTCTTAAATATGCTTATTTCGGCCGTATTTAATGCTATCAGATTGTTCTAAACTGGCATTTACTATGAACTGATAGCTCTACAAAAGTAATTAGTGTGGGGTAGCTGCAGTCACGTAGCTATAGCTTTTTCATGGGGGGGTATTGGTTTTTTTCATCTGATAGGTTCAGAAGGAGAAAGCTTTATTGAAGGCGCCGCCAAACGCAAAAAAAATCGAGTGCCACGCAATAAAGCAATTTTACAAGTAAAAGAAATAATGTTAAGTTTTTTTTTAATTCTTTGTTTGACTTGGCTACATCTAAAAGTATTTTTAAACATCGTTTTTCGTTTCGCTCCACCACCTCAGCCTCTTGGGCGTATTGTGTGTAATGTTCTGACTACAGCCTATTCAGCCAATCCGCTCCCTGTATTAGCTCATACAGGTTCTTTACTGGTTGGTTGTAGTCTTCTGGAGTCACTTGAGGTCTTCCATATAGTTTTTGCCTTCTGTGGTCCAGCGTCTCACAGTTGCATATGTGCAGAGCTGTTTCGGTGTCCTTTTTCCATCTCCTGTATGTGAGGTCTCCGTTATACAGTCCTATTTTGTTCAGGTGCTCCTTTGTGGAAAAGTGTTCCGTAAGGAGCCCCGTTATAGTGCGCAGTTTGTTCCTGCTCAAAGAGCAGTTCTTTTGCTACTTTTTCTGATGGTTCTTTCATAAATTTCTTCCCATGTGTTTGCCTGGGTGTATCAACTGAACTTAACTTTTTTCACACTTGGCAGGCGCAACTACTATAAGTACTTAGAAATTCAGTTTCTTAAAGCTTCAGATCCAATATTGATGAAAAATATATTATTTGTAATTCGTAATTCGTATTAAATGTAATTCAAATATTGCGGCAGTATGCTAATAAAAAATTATTGTATTTTCTTTGGGGGGGGGGCTCTGAACCCCCAAACCCACCCCCCTTATATACGTCCCTGGGTAGCTGTAATCTGCTCCTATGAGATGGTGCCGGTGACTCAATTAAATTTTGCTGAAAAATTCTCATTTTTTGAAGTTATTTTGGAAAACGACTGGATTTATAGAAAAAATGTGATTGACTAACTTGTAGGGAATTTAATTTCCTTCAAAAAAGGTTTAATGAGTTGAATCACTAAAATTGATATTTGTTGAGATATAAAACATTAACATTTTCGCATTATGAAGTTTTTCAGCATTTTCGAATCCAACTTTTTATACTGATGATTTTCTCTTCATCTTTAAGAAATATTTTTTTTGGAGAAAGTGTAAAGACGTGTCGATTTTTATTTTCAACTCAACCTAACCAACTCTGTCATTTTTACAAATATTAAATAGGGAAAGTAATAAGTGAAACACATCATTTAAATGATAATTTTATAAGGAATTTGACTATGTGGCAGTTTAATTAATGCCACAATTAAATTTGGAATAAAAATTAATTTACTACGTCTATGCTTTCGTAAAATAAAAATAGTTTTTGTTGCCCTTGACCTCAAAACATATGTTTTGTGGCCCTTGACACATGTAGGCTTCAATATTCAAATGGAAGCCGTTTTAACCATAGAGTTTCATTTGAAAAACAAGTAGAATAAACTGGTATTTCCATAAGACAAAAGCTGGATAATAGACGCTACAGCGAACATTAAAAATCTTAGTGAAAGTTACATTTAAAAATAATTAACTTATGGATGAAGTTTGATATTTGACTACCTAACATTATCGAATACTTAAATATTCATTAGCAAATTTTTTTATTGGGTTTAAATTAGTTGAAAGTTTAAAATTTATCAATTCTTAGAATATTAATCTAATGGTTGCCATTAAATTTTTAATTTTTTTTATACCAAGAAAAAACTGGAAAATAATTTTCGATGTAAAGTATAAACAACAATTAACATTTTGCCTCTATTCAGAGCACATTACTAAAAATACATAGATGTATTTATACACGTGTTCAGAGTTCGTAACGTCATATACATTTTAGCTTTATGATCTGAGCAATTTGCTAATTCAACTTATAAACGTGAAACAAATTCCATAACAACCTAAAGGAGCAATTCTGTAAGCAAATGTTAAATTTTAACACACAGTTAAAAATAAGACAATCAGCTAACCCATTTTTGCTAGTCTGTATGCATGAAAAGCTTTAAAGAATAAATAGTATAATACTCTTCATTGGATACCATACATGTTGAAATTTGAATCATAATCTTGATTATGTATAGATTAAAACATCTCTAGTAGCGGAAACTTTGTCAAATATAACGGTGTACCGTTAATTTTTAACCACTTCTTATAGAATTGACCCTTAAGTATGGTTTATTTCCAATAAAAAAACGATGACGTCGCAAAACAAATTTTTGTGTCGTTGCCAAACTATCTTTTTTCTTTGAGGAAACTAAAAATGTCAATCTGGTAGCTCTTCTTTTTTTTCTGTGCCTGGTTTTGCATGTATTTATTGTGTTTATTTACAAATAAAATTCTTGAATCAATCACGTAGCTATAGCTTTTACATGAGGAGGGTTTTGGTTTTTTTCATCTGATAGGCTTAGAAGGGGAAAGTTTATTGAAGGCGCCATCTAAGGCAAAAAAAATCGAGTGCCACGACCTAAAGCAATTTTTCAAGTTCAAGAAATAATGTTAAGTCTTTTTTTTTTAATTATTTGTTTGACTTGGCTACATCTAAAAGTATTTTTAAACATCGTGTTTCGTTTTGCCCCCTTCTGCTGAAATGGTTATAATCGTGTATATTATGTTTTTAAAGGAGCCGTCCCTTCGACGGCACCACCTCAGCCTCTTGGGCTTATTGTGGATACTCCTAACATTCTGACTACAGCCTATTCAGCCAATCCGTTCCCTGTATTAGCTCATACAGGTTCTTCACTAGTTGTTTGTAGAAGTCTTATGGAGTCATTTGGTGTCTTCCATTTAGTTTTTGCCTCCTGTGGTAGAGCATCTCACAGTTGCATAATATGTGCAGAGCTGTTTCAGTGTCCTTTTTGCATCTCCGTTATACAGCCCTATTTTGTTCAAATGCTCCTTTGTGGGAAAGTGTCCCGTAAGAAACCCCGTTATGGTGCGTAGTTTGTTCCTGCTCATTGAGAGCAGTTCTTTTGCTACTTTTTCTGATGGATCTTTTATAAATGTCTTCCCATGTGTTTGCCTGGGCGTATTCTTCCAGAGTTTTATAGATTGTTCTTTTACCCACCCTTTTAACCATGATCTAGTGGAGCATCTGGGGATGCCCACAGATGGTTCTGATCCGTTCATCAGTATTGACGATCCTGCTCTTGCAAGTTCGTCAGCTTTTTCATTGCCAGCGATTCCTTTGTGACCTGGGACCCATTCAGTGTTACACTGTTCCGAGTCGCCATCAGTCTTCTAAGTTCTTCGCTGCATTCCCATACCAGCCGAGATGTTACCTGTATAATAATTTGGGAGCACCTATTTTAAAAAGTGATAGATGATTGAAAATTGAAGCTTTTATTAAAACAGAAAATCAATCTCACAAAAGTAAATTTAACCTCTTCTGTTAAATTATTCACAATTGTTGAGGAATCTATTTCTATTGCCACATCCCGATGAATATTCATATTGCGGAGGTATGCTTATAAAAAATTATTGAACCTTTATTGTATTTTCTATGGAGAGGGTTTGAACTCCCAAACCCCCCCCTTATATACGTCCCTGGCTTGTATAATGGTCTTAGAATAAATCAATGTAAATATTTATATTTATTTACATTATCAAACATTTATAACACTTGGATTTGTACGCCATATTGTATTCGAATGAACAGTAATACCAAGGCATCCATATCGTTCTAGATTCATTTTGCATTTTTTTGTTTACATAAATTACTTTTAAATTAACTTATTTTTTTCAGTTATCTCTATTTTGGTATACAAAACTTAATAAACTGAAGATGAACTTCATTAAGAACTTACTGATGAACATCTTCAGGACTTAATGTCAATACCTTGCACCAAACTTCAGACGGATAGTTCGTAACAAAATATGTCATTTTTCTCATTGATACGTAAAAAAACACCTTTGTTGTTTCTGTAATTACATTTGTTTAATACATATTTTTCTCCACGATTAAATAATAACGCACAAATTATTTTTACATATTTAGCTGTATAATGATGTAAATTCTTCACACCAGTGAATAATAAAAATAATTCACTCTCGTTAGACTCTATTATTATCAGAATTCACGCTAAAATTAATTAAAATGAATAAATCAAATGGTCTCTTTAAAATGTCAAATACCTAAGAACGCAAATCGCTTCTGACAGCGCGTCGTTTGAAACGTCAAAATAATTATAAAATCATAATTTTACCTATTATAAGAAAAAAAAATGGACAACAGTAGCGATAGTGAATATATACGCCTCCCGGAATTAATTTCATATATAAATGTAAGGGTTCCGATTAAAAATATGAGTTAGGTATATATATTTGTCCACGACCACCTAATAATAAGACAATATTTTACCTCCTAACTAAAGGTATATGGTACCCATATATCAACTGTCGTGAATTATGGTTCATAATACACTGTAGTGTATTATGGTTCATAATTCACGACTAGAGATGGGGGTACAATATGAAATAAACTATTAAATCTGTGTATTTTGTTCAGGAAATTTGTTTCTGACATATATCGTATCTATAAAATTTTGTAATTTTTAGTATTGATACTTTTCATAACGATATTTTCCAATATTAAGTATTTTAAAACAATATATTTATAACGGTACGTTATATTGATACTTTCTACAGTATCGCCCATCTCTATATATGTCAAATTATTTGAAGTAGATGCCACAACATTTTGAGGTTAGTAATATG
>CAJUYG010000557.1:59751-83790 GCA_910591675.1 Galerucella calmariensis | reverse complement strand
ATTTGAAGTAGATGCCACAACATTTTGAGGTTAGTAATATGCCAAATCGCTACTGACTTTTATTTATTAATAAATAAATTAAGTGTCGTGGACAAAGTATAGTATTCTACTCGCAATTTATGGCTATAATTCACTTGGGTGACTTGCGCCCCTCGCCTGCGGCTCGTGACGCAAACGTCACCCATCGTGAATTATGGCTATCATAAATTGCTCGTTTAATAATATACTATTACTCTTTACATTTTTATAAATATGCTCTATAGCCTAGAGGTGGTTGACAATGGCGCAGACGATCGAGGTTCGATCGTCACTGGAAGTTTTTTCTTTTTAGTCGTAGAGAAAGTATAGTCTTTTACTTGTGTAGAATGGCTATTATTCTGCACTTGTTGAAGAATATACTATTTTTCCAAAAAATGTTGTGCGGACCGCGATGGTCATTTCACTTCTTAAAACCCTGAGCTAATCTAGTTGGTGACCCCTGACATAGAATTCTCAAAAAGCGCTCGTAAGCTATGTATTATGTGACGTAGATCGGTTAGCCGTTAGCTAATTAGCTGAGCTAAGCTACATTGGCCGGTCAAGCCACTAGCTAATGAGTTAAGCTGGTTTAGTTAACAGTTTAAATTAGCTAAGTCTATCGGTTGACCAGATAAGTTCTTAAGCTGGTTTGACCGGCTAAATTGAACAGCATTATAAATTATTATATCACCACGGTGGGTAGGTATTATAGAATTGACTACAGTATATCTTTGGTCCGGAGAACGATGATTAAAAACATTGAAAAGTTCAAGCGCAGACTTAGAAATGGATACCATGAAATTGGATAAATATAAAGTCGTAAAAACGTTTGCTACAAAACCTATCAAATTATTGTAGCATTGAGTGCTGCTATTTTTATAAAACATCATCCATTAGTGTGAAAAACAAACTATACTAAGTAATCCTCACACAAATTAATGAAATTATTATATACAGGGTCTCATTTTTCCCAAAGTAAACACGTTTAGTGAAATTACTAGAATTTTATTTATTCAGATATAAAACATGAGTCTGGAGTCTGGAAAAAGTTTGAATGTTTTTACCTTTTTGGTATAGCTGCGAATTGCCTGCTCCAACAAAGTTCACAAATATTGGATTTTTGTTAAAAATTATAAACTGTTTCATTCATTAAGCTTTTGTCTGCAATATATTTTAAGACATTGGGAGACTTTTGAAGAAGCCAAAGTACCAAACTATTTCCATAAACATATATTTAAATCCAATTGAAAAGTCCACGGTCTACCATAGTAAATAGCTATTTGTGTATCAAGAGCAGAAAGTAGTACTTTGGCAGTCGAGCCTACCAAAGACTACCAAAGGACTTTCTGTTCGAAATACACACAAGATTTTTTCTACGATCCCACCAAAATAAATTTAATCGCCATTGTTTGTACCTAGCAGTTTCGTGTACCTATGTACGTAGGCAACACTTATTACATTAATGTCAGATATTTTTTAAATTTCTCTATTTCTCATTAAATTATTAAGGCAAATACTATTGGATGCGTTAACATATTAGAGAATCAACTAAAATATTTTATTCTACAGTTTATATCAAAATAACTGCTACCTCTCTTTTATCTATAAATAAAATTCGGCATGCGCCAAAGTTACTTTCTGCTTAAGAGCGCCAATAATGTCAAATTATGACAACTCGCAGAAAACATCAACTTTGCAGTTGCTTTTCAAGGCACAAAAGACAACTTTGGATAGTGGTGGTAGAAAAACACATTTTTTGTGGCAAAATTCGATTTTATTATTCAACATAGTTCCCTTCGAATGCGATACAAAGATTATAGAGATCTTCTAACTTATCGATACCATTTGTATAGTACGATTTGCAAACTAGGCCTCTGTTGAGGCGACTACTTCCTCATTCGGCTTTAAATTTCTTTCCAGAGAGCATTCTCTTCAGATCTGCAAACAGGAACAATAGTCGCTGGGGGCCAAATCTGGAGAATACCGTGGATGTGGAAGCAATTCAAAGCCCAATTCATTGAGTTTGATCATTGCTCTCATCGATTTGCGACACGGCGCATTTTCTTGGAGAAATAACAATTGTTTTCCTTCAAATGGGGCCGTTTTTTTACTTTAAACTCTTCAACAAAGCTATATAATAAATGATAAATAATATAAATGTTAATGCCTCACCGGATTTTCCGTTCTAGGTCATGATCTGCGTGATACTTTTAATGGTAATACCACTGGCATCAGGAAAATCGATTGTCCATTATCAGAGCGATATTCCATTTTGTTGTAAAATCAAAAATAACGAACACACCAATGTCCATTGTTTCGGAAAAGATTTCATGGAACTTCCCAACAATTTATCCAGATCTATTTATAAGTTGAGTATTACGGATGCCAGGATTAAGCATATTAAGAAAAGGTCCTTCGATCCGTATAGAGAAGAGATGAGAGATGTGTAAGTGGAGAAAACTTGTTCATAACACTAAATAGAATAATCTATTATAATTTTTTTTCAGTACTTTATCCAATTTGCCTAATTTGAGGGTGATTGAAGATGGTACTTTCAGTGATATGCCTAATTTAAGAACCTTGTAAGTATTAATGAAAAGTTTCCAACATTTGATACTAATATTTAATAATATTTAATTATATTTTAATAGATACATATCTTATGCACCACAAATAATGTTTTTAAATGGATTATTGTTGGGAGTTACATCTGATACATTTTATTCTTTGTAAGTATGATCTAACTATTTTGGGAAGTCGACTAGTGAACTCAGTTTTTTTGATATTAACATTTTATCTTGAAATGGTTCTTTGTTTTTTAAAAATTTGGTTTTTGCAAGAAATTACTAAACAATAACAAAGATAGAATAAAAATATAAGATGTTTCACTCGTTAGAATTTATCGCGTAAAGCACCGGTGCCGCTGGTGACTTGGATGGTACAGTACGTCGCAACGTCCTTACTTGCATTTAATTTGGCATATTATACGGGACGTCGCCCGTCGAGCGCTGTTATTTTAGAACGGTATTTATTGGTTGTTCGTGTTTTATATTTATGTTGTATAGATTTTTTAAATTTATTAATTAATTGTTGAAATGAGCAAAAAGTCATTAATATTTTTCTCTTTAATAGCACAGCTTAAACACTAAATATTTTGTAATATATGCTAATACAAAATTACGGATTTATTTTTATAACAAGGATATTATATAAACAAGTATATTAAGCAAGAAAACACAAAAATTCAATTCTATAGCTAACCAAAGGGGAATTGGTCAGTTCCTTTTAAACGAATTTACTAAATTTTCTTTTCCTTATCCATGTAATCAATTTCCTTTCAAATATTATGCAAGTCTCTATACCAGAGTCCGTATATATTTTACTCTCAAATGTATATTGAAAGATTTAAAAGACATAATAGATTAAATTTAACAGATAAACCAAACTCCAAACTTAGTATTTTACAACATTTATAAATGTTTTTAATAAAGGTATCCTGCAGCTGCTTCTCTTTTTACTGTTTTAACCTTGTCAATCCAAAAAATACGCGTTATTTAAAGATAAAAATTTAAGATTTAGTGGCCATATTATTATGGTGGCTAATGAGTATATTTTATTGAATTTGTGATAAATATCTGCTATATTATCAATAAGTATCACAAAATTACTAAGATGCTGGATAAAAATTGTGAATTGATTCATTTTAAAAATTCAAGTTAATTTTTTACTCACCTTTTCAAATTCATATCCCGAACATTTTTCGAAATAAACCTTTGTGATAAAGAATCGTATTAATTTAAATATATATTTCTCTTATGGTTTTAAATGAAACTAACTGTTTCTAAATGACTCCACAATATATTTGAGAAAATTGTAAATTAACTCAATATATTTCTCTAATTACCCCTGTATAGCTTAAAATAAAATAAGCTTTTCGAACTTCTCTGGTATCTACCGGTCTCGTTATTGACAACAAAAGCGAGTCGTAAACATAATTTATGAGAGCGGCGTCCGTTTGGGATAGCAACTTGAAGCAAACTTCCCTGGAGTGAAACATCTTATATTTTTATTCTGTAATCTTTGACAATAAGTAGTGTGATAAAAATTTCTCTTTTATCTTGTCTATGAAGGGTACCCTCCATAATCTTGTCGTACACCGTATTAAGACCACGATTTTTAATATTTTTTTATTTATAGACGTATAATTTGGACAAAATTAATAGAAGTTCCAGATTTATATCATCTCCCAGATAATAATACAATGTTTTTATTGTAAGTATTTCCAGAAAAAATATTCGAAAATGTTTTAAAAAATCTTCCTTTTTTTGTATCTAGGGATTTGGACCATAATAATATAAAAAAATTACCGGCAAATTCCATTAAGGTGTCTGCTCAACAAGTGTAAGTTTCAAAATCATTTATTTTCAATGTTTATTTTGGCTCTAAATTTTCTTTTTTTTTATAGTACAATTAATTTCAACCCTTTGCAAATCGTTGAAGATTACGCTTTCAATGGATCTCAAATAGCCGAATTGTAAGTCACAGCTATATTTTTCTACTTTTGATGATAAATTTATCGTTTTCTATACAGTTTTCTTAATATTTTTATCACTACTTAATACAATCGCTTTTATTGTTATTTTAGTACGTTGTAGGATGAACATAATGTGAAACTCAAATAAATATTCCAAGTTATGAAATCAAACAATTTTATTTTGTTAAATCTACATTGTATTTAAACATAAAGTGACGCGTTTCGCTAACACAGTAGCTTTATCAAACGAATTATTATTATACCTCCATTCGTTTGATAAAGCTACTGTGTTAGCGAAACGCGTCACTTTATGTTTAAATACAATGTAGATTTTACAAAATAAAATTGTTTGATTTCATAACTTACTATGGATCTACATCAAGTAAAAGCCTCATCTATTCAGTTTTTAAATATTCCAATTTTATTATTATATTCGGACTACACAGTCATTTTTCGAGAAGCTTGTCATATTTTTTATTTCTCCATTATTAAGTGTTCAAGAACTATAAGACTGATGAAATACTGTTTTTCAAATGAAATCTGTAGGTTTCCCAACTAACATTTTAAGTCGTAAAACCGTAAAACTGTCTGTCTAGTCAACCTTCAAGTTATTTTTACTAGTCGTTGTTACGTTCTAAATACGTCGTTAACACGTAACCACTACCAAAATGGGAAACACATTTGTGGTAAATACAACGTCGTGAAAACGTTGCAGTGACGGACACAAAGACGTAATAATACCGTTTCAACGACGTCATAATAACGTAATAAAGTAGTAATTCTGACAACATAGTTTCTATCCTCCTCGGCGATACGTGGAACAAAATTTTATCTCTTTATCTTTTATAGTTTAGATCTAAACTTCCAAACTATGGTGGCTTGCTCTACATCAGAGGTTCCCATACTTTTTTTTCTCATAGACCACTTTAAACATTTTGCTGGATCTGGTGGACCCCCTGCAGCTATTACATTTACTAACTTACTTCCAAAACCCGAAAAAAGTATATGTCTATGAAAATCTGTGTTGTGGCTATTTTTCAATCAACTATGAGTTAAAAGTTTTCGAAAAAAAGGTGAGAATTTATATTGCTTTGATTATGCTGTGAGTAATGTCATTTAAGCTAAGTTTCAAGGCCAGTCTAAAAAGCGTCTTCATCCAACAGTTGAATTCCTACTTTACTTTTTTGTATTCTAGGATTGACTCACAGTACAAGAAACCAATAAGCTCCCACTTCGGAGTGGTAAAAAGTAAAAATAAATATTTTCTTGTTTTGTAGCTATTTATTCAAACACAAAAATTACTACACTTTTAATTATGTTGTTATAACAGTCTTAGTAGAATCAAAATTTAACATCAAAACTAATAATGATTATTTTAAAAACAGTCGCAATATAATCAAAATTTTGATTATATTGCGACTGTTTTTAAAATAATAATCATTATTAGTTTTGATGTTAATTTTTATCTCAGATTACCATTGTAATCTGAGATAAAAGTTATAATTTTAATGGGAAGGATGTACAGGGTTATTCATTATAAATTACCCACCCCTTATCATCGTTATTATCACTTTTAGAAAAAAATGTCTCGTATAAAAGTTGTTTGGTTACAGCTGAATTTTCTTAATATTCTATCAAAAGTTCAGTAGCGTGCAAATTTAAGGGGATCCAAAAAGTATTAGTTCTTTTTTAGATAGGACACCCTCTATATTTTCACATTTTTGGAATAGTCTTTGTTTTCTGATCTTCAAATATATAATATGTTACCCCTACCTTGTACCGTTTTTGAGTTATGGAATGTTGTAAATCTTAGTTTTAGTAATTACTGTAAATATGAAAAAGATAATTTATCAATATAAGCTATGAAAATGACAAATGATATGTTTAATAATTGACATTTTTCATATAAAGTAATTATAGTTGTCATTTTCATAGCTTACTTTGATAAATTATCTTTTTCATATTTACAGTAATTACTAAAACTCAGATTTTCAACATTTCATAACTCAAAAACGGTACGAGGTAGGGGTAATATATTATATATTTTCGAAATCAGAAAAAAAATTCCATTCCAAAAATGTGAAAATATACAGGGTGTACCATTTAAAAAAGAACTATTACTTTTTCTATCCCCTTAAATACGCACGCTACTGAACTTTTGATAGAATATTAAGAAAACTCAGCTGTAACCAAACAACTTTTATCGAATACTTTTTTTCTAAAAGTAATAATAACGATGATATGGGGTGGGTAACTTATAATGAATAACCCTGTACTTGGTGAATTGACAGCAAATTATCAATATTTGGCTTGAGTTTAGTTAAGTATAACCGTAAATCTCCTCGCTCTGTAATATTTAATCTGCTCCGTTTTTTTGTCAACAAGTTTGTTACGGCACTAAAACTGCGTTCGACAAGATATGACGAAGGAAACGCTATGAGAAATTTTTGCACAATTCCCCACAGTCCTGGATATTTTTCAGGTATTTGTGGCTGCAGCCAAAATGATTGATACCCTCTTTTGAATGCTACTTTGAGCTCCTCATTAGTGCTAAGCTCGAGTAGCTCTTCTTGCAGTACCACATTTTCCACTTCATTTTCATCATATGGATTTATTATCCATGGTGGTATATCCATCGACAGAATGTCTTCAAATCTGATTTTAAAATCATCATACAGGGCAATCAAATGTTGAACATACGTCTGAATATCTTTGTCGAGGCATTCTACCTGCGATAAATTTGGGAACTGGGAAAATTCACGTCGACCAATATTTTGCTTCATAAGTTTCAGTTTACCAAAAAAAGCTGAAATCAAATTGAGGCTGTCGCCTTGTAACTGTAGGTTGAGGTCATTGAATTTTTTGAACAAATCTGTCAAATACGCAATGTCTGCTTTGAAATTCATGAGGTTTTCTTTTAAAACAGGATCTTTAGTGTTCAGAAACTCTAAAACAGAGTCCAAAAGCAAATAGAATCTTGATAGACATGCACCTTTCGACAACCAGCGTACTTCGGTATGTAGCAGCAATCGTTGGAAGTCCTCATCATTTTCTTCGCACAATTGTGCAAATAAGCGCGTATTTAATGCATTGCTTATTATTTTGTTAACTGCATTAATCACAAATTGAAGCGCTTGGTGCAATCTATCACTCAATTTTTTCGCTACTAGATGTTGTCGGTGGATGACACAGTGAATTGCAATTACCTCTGGTATAATCCTTTTAAGATGACTTATAAATCCACGATATCGCCCGACCATGGCAGGAGCTCCATCTGTTGCCACCGAAATAATGTTTGTGAATGCAATTGATTTTTCCGTAAAAAATCATTCAGAACATTAAAAATTGATTCACCTTTAGTGTCAGTCAATTGCTGAGCTTCTTATAATATTGTCTCCCTATATTCATAGGAGAAGTCAAGTCGGGTCACCTAATACATTTTTATAGACCCCCGTTAACGAGTTGTGGACCCCCATTTTTTTCCACGCAAGCGTAGACCCCTGTCGGGCTCCCGTGGACCCTTGGGGGTCCACCTGGACCACTTTGGGAATCAATGCTCTACATAATCACCATAATATAATATTGGTAAATAATACAAAGTAAAACACGCTCAATTCAGAGGTCCCTAACTTCGAAAACATAAACCGGGCATACTTTTCTGATAATATGAATACTTTTAGCTCTTAATTCATCATTCGCCTCCGAAATATTCAGTTTTTCTAAGAAAATGTTAAGCGTAATGCGGTCTAGAAATTAATTTCATATCGGTAAAATGTATAAAAGGTTTTTCTTACATTCAGTTTGGTCATAAAAATGATATATCAACAATGTTCTGAGCTCAAAAGTAGGCCGAAGTATAATTTCGACAATAATTCTGAATAACACAAGATTGAAAGTATAATAATCATTATGGCGTCCAAAAAAATAACGACCCCCAAGTTAAATTCAGTTAATGGTTAATTTATTCGGTAATTGTGACTTTGTAGTTCTTTTGAATATGTCTCATATAGGTAAAAAACCAAAAAGTAATTTTTGAAGTAACGATTTCCAACAAAATACCAATAATCTGACCAAAAAGTCACAAACCTATCAGTAATAAACTGTTGAAACATTTACGTCATAAACACAAGCATTGGCAACTCAACAGTAAAATTGGAAACGTAATTATAACCACAGCAATTTTACGTATAAGTGAAAATAACTTATAGGTAACATTTACGTGAAGCTAATGGTGATTATTACCGCCAAAATTATACTTATGAGTAAAAATAATGTATAAGTGATTCTAAGAGGAATGTGTTTTCGTAAAAATAACTTTAATTGTTACTGTTACGTTATAAGTAGGGGAATTTGGGGCAAAGTGGTCACCTTAACAAAGCCTTCCTATAAATCTTTTTTTAGTAACTGAAAGAGTATTTTGGATGACTGAAGTCTCTTCTTCCATGATTTAGCTGTTGTTTCCCGACATATCCAGTGATTCTAGACCAGAACTATGAATTGATAGAGGAAAAAGTGAGTTAATGCAAAATATCCGCTTTGCCCCATATATGGGGCAAAGTGGATATGTATATCGGGGCAAAGTGGAAAGTAATTACCAGATAAAAGAAAGCACTATAGATTTAATGAAATGAATCAGTCTCCACAACCACGGCCCTCTAGAGTTAGATCATTGTCTCCTATAGTCCATTCAGTACTAAAAGGGACTTGGTACTGACTTGCTGCCTTTTTTGCACTAAGTATATTATTTCTGTCATCCTGGATAGCTGCTATCATACTGTCTTCCGACCAAGATTGTTGCTGAGTTTTACGTATATATTTACGCACTATTATGGAAATTTATTCAGAGAAAAAAAATTCAACTTAATTTTTCTATAGGGGCACAGTGGACCACTTTGCCCCATAATAGAAAATCCACTTTGCCCCAATACGTATCGAAGCAGTATTTTAAGAGAAATAAAAAAATTAGCTTGTTTTGTTTGATTGCTTATATGTACGTCTCAGATATATATAAAATGTCATTCTACCCTTATATGATACCGACCAAACAATTTGTATTTTTAGCTAAACTGCTACTTTACTTACCAATGAATATTACAAGCACGTGGCTCAAAACTTTTCACTGCACGAAAAAATTGCATGCAGTCTCGACCGTGGTTAAATGCAGACCAAGTTAGCTGTACATACGTAAGGGGAATGATATACGCGAAGACACCTATAGATGTCGTAACCATGTTGGAAATATCATATAAAATCACTTTGCCCCGAGGGGCCACTTTGCCCCAACTTCCCCTAAATCTTTCGTATTATTGACTTTATAAATTCACTCTATTGTATGTTCTTACGAAAAAGGTATTATTTTCGTAAAAAACACGAAATTATTACCAAGGATAGGTTATAGTTCCTAAGACTAGAGTATTTATGACTTAAATTGTTAGTTGGGTCCAATCATACAAAATATACCGTAAATAAGTACTGTAATAGAGAAAATCTTGAAAGTTTAGTCAACAAAGAGTACCTAAGTATTTTTATGGAGATTAAGTAAAGAACTTCAGACAAAAGTATTTAGCTCGAAAGAATAAATAAGTTTACGTTGTACCACGCCACTATGGCTTATTAGAATTAAAAAAATCTATGACGGCAATCAGAATTATCCTCTGGTTGGATGATATCTACCTTTTACTGATGAGGCGCAAATACAAATTGCAAACTAAAATGGTTGGTTCTATATCTTGCAGATATAACTACCACGTTTAACTTTGAAGTGTAATTCAATGTCCTTCGTGGCATATAAAATATGTATTTCACCTGCACCCTTTATCGCTTGTATCAAACTAACAAGGTTAATCGAAAATTATATCCTGGTATTTTAAAGTTTTCTTTTCTTTCTACGACTCCTCTGATTTATGGTATTTATTTATGGAGCTCCCTGTATACCTATTTTTTTTCAGGCAAATGCATTCCAATTTTCAACTGAAACAATTAGAAAATCGAGCTTTTAGCGGAATGAGTAGCTTGAGACTTTTGTAAGTAATATCGATCAGATAAATTATAGAAAAAAATCTCTACAAGAGTTTTTTTTAGAGATTTATCCCAAACGTCAATCAAGGGATTACCAAACGAAGGATTGCAGGAATTGGAAACGTTGAGAATAGAAGATACACCAACCATGCAAACAATTCCTAGTATTTATGATTTGGGGGTCAGTAGGTATCGGTTCTAAATATTAACATACCCTTAAGTTATCCATACCTTAATTCAACCTTAATAACTGATATTTCAATATTTTTTTTAGAATCTAAAAACTGCAAAGCTCACACATTCCTTTCATTGTTGTGCTTTCCAATATCCAGCTCAACATAATCCCGGAAAACATGCCCAATTTGCGGATAATATGAAAAAAATTTGTATGGAGCTTGCCAAATCTGGTTCTGGCATTATATCCAGAAAAAGAAGAGCAATTAGCAAAGAATGGCCCTATTCATCCCAGTAAGTGCTCAGGTAAAAAATATAATAATAATATAATACAGGGTGTATCACAAAATCCATACACAACAAAATCTATAAAAATCGTTTACAAGATAATTGATGCGTTCCATACTTGAAACTCACTCTGTATAATAATTTTCCACCTTAATGACAACTGATATGCATCTAAAATAGTTTAACGATCACATTAAGTTAGAGGGCGGGAAGTAGACGTGTGTAATATGACACTTTCTAACATTCAATGACATTAGTAATGACAGCACTACATATATGTTTGTGAATAAACATAATTTTTTTGTTACAGAGAGTATATATCACGTGCTGATTTAGAAGATATTTTGCGGCCGTTACAAGGTAAAGCTTTGGAACAAGAACAAGGTAAAATAATTGATACTATGGCAGAAGAAAAAGACGCTGAATATGATGGATTTTTCCATTCAGACGCTACAAAATTAAATGACAGTCAATTGGAGACTCACTGTGGAAATATAATTTTCAGGTGATTAAATACTTCATTATCCTTATGCATTAAAATAATGTATTTATTTTGAGACAATAGGGTGTTCAACTTAAAATACATTCTTGTCAATGATTTGCAGATCGTTCATTTAAAGTACGTTGCAATATTGTTTTTATCCCCTCTTGAAATCTCTATTTTAAATATTTCTTAGATTAGATTTTGACGTCACTAGTATAAGGTGAAGTTAGTCACATATTTTGACATGAAACAAAATAACCATAGCAAAAGGTAGATAGTCACCCAAATTCATGGAAAAAAGAAGAAGCTTTCGCATGTGGTTTCATCTCGATTTAAATTTTTGATTAGTTCGAGTTTAAGCCTTATACCTTCTATAAATAAAAAGCTTTAAATTCAAATTGAACAAAGTAAACAACAGAGTGATAGATGTCAGATATCAACATTTTTGTCCTGAACAAGCTCAAACATCCCAATAAAGGAGAAAGAAGAAGAAGAAGCTGAAGCATAGAACAGCAAAGAAAGATAATTTTCCATTTAAACTAGTGACATATATGCATAACAAGTTGCATAATTGCAATAAATTTTTGTTTTAATATCTTTTGTGTATACGGTGGTCCGTAAATAATGGACCAAAGTAAAATAGAAGATTCTTGACCTAAAAATATAACAATCTGACGCAACTTCCTTCAATAAAATATTGATGATAAAAAGGATACAGGGTGGCAAAGTTGGAATATCAAAAATGTTTTTTCTCAGTAAATTGGAAGGTTTTGGATATACAAACGTAAAAATTTGAAGATAGGGGTTTTGGGGCCTGGGAAATCATAATATGTTATCCATTTCGATGTATTTTTTAGAGGGCGCCACAAAAGCTAAGTAATTGGAGTAACTGTGCGGTTTTTTGCCGAAAGTGGAGAATAATTTAAAAATGGACCTAAATCTTCCTGTGTCTAATTAAGTCACTGACAGGTCGGCCATATTGCTGTGGGTTCTCATGTCATATTGTATTTAGTAGCATGTATTTAGTAGGAAAGTTCTTGGAATTATCTTAAACGTGGACGAGACATTATTATTAAGAAAAATAAACATAAAAAAATGTTTTTTCAGAATACCAGAAATAGAGTGTTTACCAGATCCGGATGCTTTAAACCCTTGCGAAGACATTATGGGTATGTCATGGCTGAGAATATCGGTATGGTGCGTAGTAATTCTGGCTTTATTGGGAAATTTGGCGGTTATAATCGTTTTTTTATGCAGCCAGAACGAAATGAACGTTTCACGATTTTTAATTTTCAATTTAGCCGTGGCAGATTTTTGTATGGGACTATACCTATTATTGATAGCGGCTATGGATTCTCATTCTGTTGGACAATACTTCAATTTTGCTTTTAATTGGCAGTACGGTAAGTAAAGCTAACAAAATATCCATTATAGTATGGCTATACCTTTAGTTTACCATTTTTTTATTAGGAGCTTATAGTGGCCTAAACGTAGTCTAATTAGTTGATCATTAGTTTTTGCACTTTATCCGAACACCTTATCGCTATAAGTTTCTAATCCGAAAGAGGTAAACTAGGAGCAATATTTCAAATGTGTATGTTTCATTGCCTACACTAAATGTCTATTTGAATGTGTGTTTGGTTGCCTATCCTACGCAGGCACGGAATACACAATTTCTTGACCATATTGCTGTATGTTATAACACTTATAACCATAACAATATTGTTTATATAACAATGTTTTCAGCAATATGCAAGAAGAATAGCGCTTTATATACAGGGTATTTCCTACTTTCGGTCTTAAATTACCCTACGTAATAATTAATTTTAAATTTCCGTTTACTTCAACTTATTCCAATGTTATTTATTTTTAAGGTATTGGCTGTCAATTAGCAGGATTTCTGACGGTATTTTCCAGTCACCTATCTATATATACTTTAACGATAGTGACATTAGAAAGATGGTTCGCAATAACTTACGCTATACATCTCACAAAACGAATAACCATCAAATGCGCTTTTTACATTCTTATCGGTGGCTGGGTGTACTCGTTTATTATTGCCGTTTTGCCGATTGTAGGGGTCAGCAACTATAGCAGTACAAGGTAAGTGTCTATAATGATTAAATTTTAGATAAATATCTAGGAATACTTGTTAAGGTAAATGTATACACGAAATATGCACAATCCTTACATTAACGGTGAAATACAAATAAAACAACATGTAACGCCACTGGCGATGGAAAGAAGGTCTCGGCGAAGCTATGGGAAATACGTACTACTTCAGTGGAAAATACTAAGTGTTGCCGGCGAGCCTTTTCGAATATTCGGCGAGCATTCCGAATATTCGGTATTTGGCCAAATAACTATTCGTTGCATCTCTATAAGAAAGTTGAGTCAAGCGGGACAGGCAGAGTTAGTTAATAATTGTAGTAGTGTGCGAAATGCAACAATTTCAAAGCCATTTTAAAGTGAAATATGTCTTATCCTTATGACATTCAAGCAGCGAAAAATTCATGATTTTTTTCTTGTTATTTCAGTATCTGTCTACCTATGGGAAGTAAACGAATCATGGACAAAATATATTTATACACAGTGATATTTCTGAATGGATCAGCTTTTGCTTTGATAGTATTTTGTTATGTCCAAATGTACCTGAGTTTAGGTTACGAAACAAGAAGAGCCAGCACTCAAGGAGAGATGACAATCGCTAAAAAGATGTCGTTGCTTATTCTTGTCGACTTTGCAACTGTTGCACCTATTGCTTTTTTCGGATTGACCGCTTTGGCTGGGTATCCATTAATAGGAGTAACAAAATCGAAAATTTTGTTGGTATTCTTTTATCCTTTGAACGCATGCGCAAATCCCTATTTGTACGCAGTGATGACAGCTCAGTACAGGCATGATTTTATGGAACTTATATCAAGGTAAGAAGTAGATTAGAAAATGCAACTTAAATTATAAAAATAACGTTGAATTATGCGCTTTGTGGGAAGTTATATTATAGTAATGAAACAAGAGACATTTTTTGAAATTAATTAAAAAATTCTCATTCTACTGGTAGACTACGTTTCACATAAGAAGAAGCTACGTGAAGTTTGTCAACTGTCTTGCGCAGAAATCAAAATCTGGTAAATTTTCATATACCATTGTGTATTGTAGTTGAAAATAGATCAAAAAGCTTCAAAGAGTTCTCAAATCTGCGTATCATAAATATATACAATTTTAATATTGTTATTTTGTATTTTGACGACAAGTTCGCGCATACGTCTTCAAGTGGGTTCTTATTACGTGAAACGGAGTCTATACTCAGTTGGTATCTTTGACTATTGGATTGATGTGAATAATTCTTGTTATTTATTTATTTGTTCAATATTCTTATCATGTTATAGGTGTAAAGTATGTCATGAAAAACATACTAAGAAGAATCGAGACGCCATTTTACTATCTTCTTCAGCTACAAGAAATGGAATCAGTAAAACATCAGAGCGATAATCAGCTTACGCTACAACCTGCTACCAGAGACTGCAGACATTTTTTATTTCACATGAACATTTCAAAGTAATTGGTTTGTTGGAAAAATTGGTATACCTGTTATTATCGCAGGTTTATGTTTCTGTTTTTTTGCAAAAGATGATTCATTATTAATGTTAGCTTTAAACTCTTTACAATAGTATTAAGAGTAAGGCTGGCTGTACATATTAATCAAATGAAGCGTTTCCTTGAGAACTTAAGTTGTACGAACCAGTAAGGTACAAAAATCCAGGTCTAAGTTGAAGTTCGAGTACAAGAGTCAGAATTTCGTTGTGATATTGTTGCACATAATTTAATATTGTCTCTAAGTAGGGAGTTTCAATAAACTTTAACTTGTATCATTTGTATAAGCTTAAATTATCATATTAGATCAAATTTGACCCATTGGTTATGTCTTAAGGTGCGGTTTCACGAGACATAGAATCGCGACATTAGTGTTTTCATGGTAAATAAATTATACATTATATATGTACCACAAAATAAGTGAGTACAAACCTACTACAATCGAAAAATAAAAGTTTACAGAGAAGATTCTCAGAGAAGGGAAGCTGACCTGACCTGACCTGACCTGACAATTTCTATTGCTTTTCCAATTTTCCAAATTAAGTTAAACAATAGAGCATGGATACTAGTCTCCATGTAATAGAGCACATCAATACACCCACCCATCCATAATGTAAATTTTGCTACAATCATACATACACACAAATGATATGTATAACGAATTCGGCAAAGTATTAAGTGTTGCCTAAATGTGCTGTTAAAGGAGCTTGTGGAAACGTTAAATTTATTGTTTGTTGAATAATCTGCATAGTCGATTCACTTTTGAGTATGAACAGACTTTATATAAGTACTTATAGTTTTATTATGGGTGTTGAGGATAATAAAAAAATTTGACATTGCATTCGATAATATAATTGATCTGTGAATATTGCGAGGATCACCTATTAAAATAAATGGGTAAATAAAGTTTGTGAGAGTTCTCTTTGACACGTGATCAAGGTTCTAGAGAAGTATTTCTTTTAAATTGTATATGTATAAATGTGTATTAATTTTTTATAAATATGACAGTATTTTAAGCATTTATAACGTTTTGTAAAAAAATATATTGTGCGTAACATCATTTTGTTTTATTTGACCTTCCTGATAGTATTGTATAAAACTGTATAGTCTAATTCCCTTTACTATTTCATTATTCTCATAGTTTGAGTAATACCCCTAACGCCTAATTTGCGGATTAGGATAATGTTGGAAACTTGTTGATCTCTATTATTCGGCAACCAGCCCAGCAGCTATGTGTATGTAGTGTTGCAAATTTTAATACTAGCTCTTCGAATACTTTGAATTTAAACTTTTATATTAGGTTTTTCGTTAAATTGTTAACTTAGCTATCAACTATTTTATCAAAGGTACGAAGGAAATATAAAACTTGAAGGTAAGTTCTGTGATTAATATAAAGTTGGGTACATTGCAAAGTTGGTAGTAAGAAATACAGCTGAGCATATGTCAGTAGACTGACAGAAAGTTTATTTTGGACAAAGAGTTGTCAAATATATCAAAACGTAATTAAAAGTGAATTGTTTTCTTTATAATATTTGGTAAATAGTGTTTAAAACACAATGTTAACCCTTGAAGTGGTACCTGAACGTTCTTTAGGCTGTGAACAATGGGAATTTATATTGGGCAAGTTCCGTCATTAAAGTTTTTTTTAAATAAATAACCATTTTTTTATTGTGTAATAAGTTACATATCCCTTTGACAAATAATGAACTTTCGTTGCTTATAGTGTTATGCGTATAAATCTAGCCTTAAAGTTTTCTTGCTTTACATTTTTTACATGAATGAGATTTGAGTAATTTATTTAATATTGATTATTAATGTATACCTCCTACATAATCAAAAGAATATCAAAATAATACAATTAATAATGAGTTTAATGAGTTTTTATGCGATTAAACTCAAAATTGCACTATTATTGATAACAATAAAATGCCAATAATTAATGACATTAACAATACATACAATATCAATCATTTTTTGCATATAATGGATTTTTTTTATCAATATTTTCATGTGTAGCCCCTAGATACAATATGGACAGACAATCACTACTTGGGAACAATGGGTTTTAATTAGTGAATTATTGTGCATTATAAAATTATGTTAATGCCATCAAAAACAGAAATTTTACTTTTTGGGAGAAAAAAATAAAATAGAATTTTGTTTATTTCCAAGGTTCCTTATAATATGTAATTTTTTTCCAGTTGTATGATAAATTTAGTATTGTAATGGTGTCTTAGATAAGATACCTAACTACTTTATTTTCTCTTTGTCTTTCTAAACATATTGAGATATGGCTGCAGTATTTTGCAATTATCTGTTCTTTTGATAAAACCTAGTGTAAATAAATGATTAATTAAAATATTATAATGTATTAGTTCCAGGTAGCCTTTGGAACAAATATCAGTTGAAAATAAATGTCACTTTGTGTAGTACCTCTCGTAGTACCTAAAATGTATCATTTTCTAGATATACATTTTTGTTTGTGGAAAATGGCAGATGTAGTTTTTTATGTTAAAAATAAGATAATCATGTCCATTTGTTCATTTACTCAAAAGTAATGCATTAAATTTTAATTGATCATTGACTTGCATTATACTTTATAAAATAAACAGATGCCTGCTGTTTGCAACTTTTATAGAACTTGAAATTATTAAAAAAATTGAATAAAATATGTTGTTTTCAGGAATGCATTTTTCACAAGCCGTTGCAATAGTCCAATCTCAAGTTGGTATAATTAAAGGTGTTCAAGTTCTGTATAGTGAGATAGTAAGTATCTATCAAAATTAAGTGTGTTTGATAAAGCTACATCTGTATGTGTTTAAATGCAGCATGTTATTAATATAAGAGGGCAAAGAAATATTCATATAAACGAAATTATTCAGCTTGTGATTGAACATTGTTTAACACTTCAACATTTCTTTTGAAGCCACTTTAAGAACATTGATAAGGTGGTTTCACATCTATATTTTCACATAATCAAAGTCTAATGTGAATTTATGAGAGAATTTGTCATGGAGACTAGATAAGGGTTTGTTTTTTCACCACGACCTCGCCATTGCAAATCCTATACCATCTAAAAACAGTAACCTTGGTTATTATAAATGAAAGTAGACAAATAGTAAACATCACTTATGACCAAAACTCAAAGCTAAAACTAGAATAGTGTTTTGTTATGCAGGTCATTTAACATGAATTGAATTTAATTTTAAACAAAAACCAGAGTTAAGAATTATTTAAATATATTTTATATTGAAAACCTGTGCATGAACTAATGTCATTAGAAATGTATTTTTTATTTTTATTAAACAGATTGAGTTCTTTGGCTTTGGACTTCATCCCACACCTGTTGAACCATTTCATTATTCTATTTTTGCAGTTCATTCACTGTTATTTTGAGATTCTTATGAAATACATACATACTGTAATATGTACATATATTCACAAATTTAAATGTTCTGGTGTTATATCATAGTTGTAACAGCACAGATAGATTGTAGAGCAAATGGGATAGTGGGGAGTCCTGTAGGTGATCAGGTTGAGGTAAAATTTTTGGTGTGAAACTGTAATTCACCTTTACCTGTGGTTTTCAATCATATCATTAACTGCCCAAGTAGCAATTTAAATTCTATAAGGTCTGTATAAACAGCTACAAGATATATCTTATAGGATACTAAAATTCTTATAACGGTCTACAAAACAATTAAATGATCCTTATACAACTAAAAAGGGCCCATTTTTATACAAGTGTTTGGTTGTATAACATTTCTATTAAAAGTTTATACAGCTACTATAAAATGATTTAATATTGTGTCATGAAGACATATCTATAAGAGCATTCCATGTTTAATAGCACAAATTTTGATGCGCCGCTAATTTTACTGATAGATTATAGGTATATATTTGGCAAGAAAATGAAGCGCTTCAATTCTGGTTAAGTTTCAAGTGGATACTTAAAAAAATAATAAAATAGAATATCCTAAAATACTTTTTATTTTTATTTTAATAGTTTATCACTTCATATGGATATTCTTTCACAATATAATTCTCTAAATAATGATAAAGTCACATTTTTCAATAGTTTCATGTTTCCAACTCAATTGCTCATAATGGCGGTGATAGCGGTACAAAAATTGCTTTTTTAAACATGGCGATTTATAATACAACAATTTTATCCCAAAGAAATGCCTTAAACAATATTTTATTGTAAAATGGAACGGTATACGATAACTGTTTTGTAACGAAGAATATTTAGGCACTATACAACTAAAAAGTGTTTTATAATGCAACACAATTGAATGCTATACAATATTTATTATACAACATTATACAGCTTCAGTAAGACAAGCTTAAGTAACTATTTTATAATGTAGCTGTTAGTTATATAGTATATTATAAAACTCTTATACAAAAGGTATAAAAGTCTTATAAATTGATATTTTTGATATTCTATAAACTTGCTTATAAGGTATTATATCATTTTAAAAGAAATGATCGTATAATGTGTTATAGCATATATTGTAAAAGTCACTATAGAATCATTTAATACAACAATTTTCTTTAAAAAACAAAATTATCGCAACAAAAGGCTTAATAAAAACAAAAATCCTTAAAACAACGCTATTCGACTGTTATGCAACAATTCAGTTCTCTTAGAATTCCATTTTGCTAGTTGGGTGGCGCCCTCTACAATGACCAGAATTTGGAATACATGGTGTCCAATTTACTTTTATAGACTCCATGGAATTTGTAATAAACAAGTTGCACCTAGGTTACTTACAAAATATTGTAAAATTAAATGGAGTCACAAAGCCCATGGAAATAACTATATTTATATCTGTGGGAAAATTGTATAACCAGGGGGTCTATTCTCAAACAGCGACATTTTTTGTCGCATGCGAGATTATACTTTTGTCAATCAAGGTTGTATACAAAAAAGTAAAATCTCGCATGCGACAAAAAATGCCACTGTTTGAGAATAGACCCCCATGTCTTTAAATTTGTATGTTGGTATTTGCTAGGTTTAATTATTTATGTAACTTTTAGAAACCTTTAGAAGCTGATTTAGTTATAAATCTACCACATGATGGAATAAGATTGTTTTTTGATCCCATTTCCCAAAGGCTCAAGATCATTGAAATTTATTCAATGAAATCCGTTAAGTTGAAATACTGGTATGTATGTTTCCCAGATAAATATTTTTGACTTAGATCAACTAGTTGTATTCAGATTATTGATCATCCTTATATATTAATACACTTTACACAAGAGTTGTGTACAATCAAAAACACTTGTCTGTATTAACCTCTATAACTATTCAATGAATATTGCAAATTATATTAACTAACATTTTTTGATTTTTAGTGGATTAGAGTTTAATTCTCCCGAAATTTTACCTTCTATAGAACAAATAGAACATTCATTTGGTGCAACTCATCCAGGTGTTTATGATTCAGAAAAACAATTGTTTATGTTAAATTTTAGAGGGCTATCATTTTACTTTCCCGTCGAATCAAAATTCCAATGTGGTAAGTATCTGCAATTGTATACATTTATTTTATGTTTCAAAGTGAAACAAACAAAGAACACATGACGTGCCAAAGATTAATGCATAACAAAACTATGTTCAAGTCTATAATTCAAATAAATTTCCATTTTAGGTAGTACACACAATTTGGGTTCGCTACAATTTCCGGCAGGTAGTTCTCCATTAGTATCTCGTCTGGCTATTTATTGTGGATCTTGTGTAGATCAATCTCGTGCACCTGAGTTGCCATTGTTATGTTATCACGGACAACTGTATTTGAAAAAGGCGATAGTACTAAGAGGCGAATCGTGTACTAGAGGATTAAAATTATCTTTAATGGCAGGTAAGTGGCTTATGTCAAAATATGTATGGAAAACTTTTATTAATAGTTGAAGAGGATATATGTAATTTTTGCCAATATCCTATCTAAAATCTGTGTGAAATTTAAGCAGAAATTTACAAAACTTAAATTAATGAAAGTAGATATAAATTATATCATCAAATATTGACACATTAAGTTGTCAAAAGAACATAAAATATGAAAGAAGTAGACAGCAGAACTTACAAATGTATGTGCGAACTACTAGAGTAGCAGAGACAAGGACAAGTAAAGACAATCATCTCCAGGCTACAAGGAATAGCACATCAGATGTTTTAGGTCTCAGCAAATTATAATATAATCGAAATCAATTGCTCTAGACATCTCCAATAATGCAATTTGTGGTAAAAAAATATGGTGCCTTTTAAATTAATATTTGCATTCAATTTATTATTATTACACTTATTTAGTTTTACTAATAATTATGATTTTCTTCTATACAGCAGAATTTCTTCTTTGGCCCAAAAAAGGTAATTTCGATTGGTGTGTTTTTGTTATATAACAGATTTTGGTGGTGTTTCGCTTTTACTTACAATATATTATGACAGGCTTCGATCATTAAACAAACTAGATGAACAACCCACAACACTGCTTGTAGCCGACATCTCGGAGTTCGCAACTCCCTTATTTACGTTCCTTATCTTCTTGATACAACCTACATATACAGGTTGTTTTCAAATGACACTTATAACGTTTGCATGTAGATACCTCTCGTAAAATTGGACAAAATGATATTGGGATTAAGGGGTCCAGCACATCTACTTTTCGAAATACAGGGTGTTAAAGTTTTGAATAAATTGATTTGACATTTGGCAGGTTGTTTCCAAAGTGAAAGGGCATATTTTGATGGAAAAATATGTTACCTTTCCCCTCCCATTTTTTACTCCACTGATATTTGAAGCAATTTTTATTCAATTTTGTATTCCTCAATGGTTTTCACGTGAAAAACGAATAACCTTTACATATCAAAAAATTTGTAGTTTTCAAGATATTTAATGATTTCATGGAGCTAAAAAAAAATAGAAAGAATCCATGCAGCTACAGAAATTATTTCCGGCAATCGCCAGTCTTTCCAAGGTGTGCTGTTTCGATGAGAAAACGTTGCAAATTTTGTATAAATGTGAATGGACAAAATTTTGAACATTTCTTGTAATTTGTTGGTTGCTTAATTCTTTTGTTAATAAAATCACAAGTTTGGACAAACATTTTCAACAATCTTCTCCGAATGTTTTAGATGCATTGCTATTCCATAAATTAGTTCCTATTACATATTCCAGCCATAAGTACTTTGTGGATATTGAAAACAATCAAAGAATTTTTTTTTTAAATTAATAATTATTAAAAAGTGATCTTGCAGACTCCATGAAATCATTAAATATCTTGAAAACTACACATTTTTTGTTATGTAAAGGTTATCCGTTTATCACGTGAAAACCATTGAGGAATACAAAATTGAATAAAAATTGCTTCAAATGTCAGTGGCGTGAAAAATGGGAGGAGAAAGGTAACATATTCTTCCAAATCTACACCACTGGATCGAAAATTGACAAATATTTTTTCATCAAAATATGCCCTTTCACATTTGAAAACAACCTGCCAAATGTCAAATCAATTTATTCATCCATTTCAAAGTTATCGAATTAAAACTTTCAATTTTTCAAAACTTGAACACCCTGTATTTCGAAAAGTAAAAATTTTACGAGAGGAATCTACATGCAAACGTTGTAAGTGTCATTCGAAAACACCCTGTATAATTGTACTTCAGTACTTTACCCATCAGCAGATCGACTAATTCATCCTAGGGTATCGCTTGTTTTTCTGGCCGGGTACTTTTCTAATTCTAGATCTTCTTTACTGGTTAAGCACCCCACATTGATAAGTTTAAAGATTTTTCCCAACTTCTACTTCGCCTAATTTCTTAACCAAGTGTAACAGTTCTTCAAATATTGTTCTTAATTATTCATATATTTGTTTCAGGTACTACCAACCGATTACCAGATTCAATAAAACAAGAATTCGAAAGAGAAGTTTTATTGGGACAATCCGCACAAGAAATATCTACGGCTTTGGGAGCTCCGTCTAAAGTGTTTTTCAAAAGTGAAGATAAAATGAAGATACACAGCCCAAATCCACACCGTAAAATAACTGCCATTAGAAGTGATTATTTTTTCAATTATTTCACTTTAGGATTGGTAAGTTGAATGTTAGAATTATCCCCATAATATGGAAATATTAAAGTAATAAAAACATGTAGATAGATAGATAGCTTTATTGGTCTTACAAATATTACAATTTATGAAAGTTAAAATTTCCTAAAATCTTCACTAACACAACCTGTTTAGACACGTCAACAATAAAACATACATATAAAAACATTTAATCCAAAATTGACTAACCCAGCAAGTTACAGTTAAACACTTCATCTACTGAGTAAAACGCCAGACTCTCAAGTGCATGCCCTACAGTATACTTCAACTTTTTATAGTTTAACTTTGTCCATTCAATTGGTATAGAGTTGTAAATTTTACAATAAATAAAATCCGTTTGTTTAGAGGTAGTTATATGATTTACTTTGGGTAATCTAATAATATCCTTACTCCTAGTATTATAGTTATGAACATTTGATCCTGTGTTATATTTGTTTATTTTTATGCATATATAAAATAGCTTCCAAAATAAAGAGGCATGGTACAGTCAATATTCTTAATGATATAAACAACGGTTTTGCATGTTCTCTAAAGCCTACTCCCACCATATCACGTATAATTTTATTTTGCTGTATAAGAACTTCATTTGCCACAATTGTTGAACCCCATAAAATAATTCCATATTGAATGTGAGACTGCACTAATCCAAAATAAGCAATCCTAAGCTTTCATTCTTCTCAATGCAAAACGTCCACTTGACAATTTCTTATTTAGCTCGTTTACATGCAGCTTCCAATTTAGATTGTTGTCGATAGTAAAACCTAGCATTTTTACACTATTTTCACCTTCATGTCTCTCATTTCTTTTTACAAAATTTAT